>JAUMJJ010000770.1:0-62500 GCA_033556795.1 Tapera naevia | reverse complement strand
CTGGCACCCCATCACCCCACCACCTCGACACCCCATCACCCCTCACCCTGTCACCCATCCCCTCATCACCCATCACCCATCACTCCATGACCCCATCACCCAACACCCCATCACCCAGCATCCCACCACCTGACACCCCATCACCCCTCACCCCTCACCCCTCACCTGACACCCCATCACCCCTCACCCCTCACCCCTCACCTGACACCCCATCACCCCTCAACCCTCACCCATCACCCGTGACCCCATCACCTGACACCCAATCACCTGACACCCAATCACCTCATCACCCTGGCACCCCATCACCCACCACCCTGACATCCCATCACCCCTCACCCCATTACCCCTCACCCCCTCACCCCTCGTCCTGTCACCCATCCTCTCATCACCCATCATCCATCACCCCGTGACCCCATCACCCGGCATCCAACCACCTGACACCCCATCACCCATCACCCAACCACCTGACACCCCATCACCCATCACCCATCTCCTCGACATCCCATTGCCCTGCACCCCATCACCTCTCACCCCCTCACCCCTCGTCCCATCACCCATCCCCTGATCACCCCTCACCCCATCACCCATCACCCCATCACCTGACACCCCATGACCCCATCACCCACCACCTTGACATCCCATCACCCCTCACCCCATCACCTCATCACCTCATCACCCTGACACCCCACGACCCCACCACCTGACACCCCATCACCCACCACCTCAACATCCCATCGTCCCTCACCCATCACCCCTCACCCCATCACCCATCACCCCATCACCCCTCGCCCCATCACCTGACACCCCATCACCCACCACCTTGACATCCCATCGTCCCTCACCCCATCACCCCATCACCCCTCACCCATCACCCATCACCCCATCACCCTGGCACCCCATGACCCCATCACCCACCACCTCGACATCCCATCATCCCTCACCCGATCACCCAATCACCCCATCACCCTGGCACCCCATCACCCCACCACCTCGACACCCCATCACCCCTCACCCCGTCACCCATCCCCTCATCACCCATCACCCATCACTCCATGACCCCATCACCCAACACCCCATCACCCAGCATCCGACCACCTGACACCCCATCACCCCTCACCCCTCACCCATCACCCCTCACCTGACACCCCATCACCCGGCATCCCACCACCTGACACCCCATCACCCCTCAACCCTCACCCATCACCCGTGACCCCATCACCTGACACCCAATCACCTGACACCCAATCACCTCATCAACCTGGCACCCCATCACCCACCACCCTGACATCCCATCACCCCTCAACCCATCACCCCATCACCCTGGCACCCCATCACCCACTACCTCGACATCCCATCACCCCTCACCCCCTCACCCCTCGTCCCGTCACCCATCCTCTCATCACCCATCATCCATCACCCATCACCCCGTGACCCCATCACCTGGCATCCAACCACCTGACACCCCATCACCCATCACCCAACCACCTGACACCCCATCACCCATCTCCTCGACATCCCATTGCCCTGCACCCCATCACCTCTCACCCCCTCACCCCTCACCCCATCACCCATCACCCCATCACCTGACACCCCTCACCCCATCACCCATCACCCCATCACCTGACACCCCATGACCCCATCACCCACCACCTTGACATCCCATCACCCCTCACCCCATCACCCCATCACCTCATCACCCTGACACCCCACGACCCCACCACCTGACACCCCATCACCCATCACCCACCACCTCGACATCCCATCGTCCCTCACCCCATCACCCCTCACCCATCACCCAACACCCCTCACCCATCACCTCTCACCCACCCCCTCACCCCATCACCCATCACCCCATCACCCCTCGTCCTATCACCCATCACCCCATCACCCACCACCCTGACATCCCATCACCCCTCACCCCATCACCCCTCACCCCCTCACCCCTTGTCCCGTCACCCATCCTCTCATCACCCATCATCCATCACCCATCACCCCGTGACCCCATCACCCGGCATCCAACCACCTGACACCCCATCACCCAACCACCTGACACCCCATCACCCATCACCCATCTCCTCGACATCCCATCGCCCTGCACCCCATCACCTCTCACCCCCTCACCCCTCACCCCATCACCCATCACCCCATCACCTGACACCCCATGACCCCATCACCCATCACCCCATCACCTGACACCCCATGACCCCATCACCCACCACCTTGACATCCCATCACCCCTCACCCCATCACCTCATCACCCTGACACCCCACGACCCCACCACCTGACACCCCATCACCCATCACCCACCACCTCGACATCCCATCGTCCCTCACCCCATCACCCCTCACCCATCACCCAACACCCCTCACCCGTCACCTCTCACCCACCCCCTCACCCCATCACCCATCACCCATCACCCATCACCCCATCACCCATCACCCCATCACCCCTCGTCCTATCACCCATCACCCATCACCCACCACCTCGACATCCCATCACCCCTCAACTCACCACCCCGTCACCTCATCACCTCATCACCCTGACACCCTATGACCCCACCACCCGACACCCCATCACCCCTCACCCCTCATCACCCATCACCCCCCACCCCTCACCTGTCCCCCCTCACCTGGATCTCCAGCTCGGCCACGCGCTGCCGCATCTCGGCCAGCGCCGCCATGCTGTCGGCCTCGCGCAGCCGCACGGCCATCACCTCCTCCTTGCTCTGGGGACACCGCGGGGGCACCCACAGCGTCACCCACGGTGTCACCGCGGTGTCCCCAACAGCGTCACCCACAGCGTCACCCATGGTGTCACCGCGGCGTCCCCAACAGCGTCACCCACAGAGTCACCCACAGAGTCACCCACAGAGTCACCCACAGCATCACCCACAGCGTCACCCACAGCGTCACCCACAGAGTCACCCACGGTGTCACCCACAGCATCACACACAGCGTCACCCACGGTGTCACCGCGGCGTCCCCAACAGCGTCACCCACAGCATCACCCACAGAGTCACCCACAGCGTCACCCACGGTGTCACCGCGGCGTCCCCAACAGCGTCACCCACAGCGTCACCCACAGAGTCACCCACAGCATCACCCACGGTGTCACCCACGGTGTCACCACGGCGTCCCCAACAGCGTCACCCACAGCCGTCACCCACAGCGTCACCCACGGTGTCACCGCGGTGTCCCCAACAGCGTCACCCACAGAGTCACCCACAGCGACACCCACAACATCACCCACAGCGTCACCCACGGTGTCACCGCGGCATCCCCAACAGCGTCACCCACAGAGTCACCCACAGCGTCACCCACAGCATCACCCACAGCGTCACCCATGGTGTCACCCATGGCGGAACCCACAGCGTCACCCACGGTGTCACCGCGGCGTCCCCAACAGCGTCACCCACAGAGTCACCCACGGTGTCACCCACAGTGTCACCCACGGTGTCACCCACAGCGTCACCCACAGAGTCACCCACGGTGTCACCCACAGCATCACCCACAGCGTCACCCACGGTGTCACCCACAGTGTCACCCACGGTGTCACCCACAGTGTCACCCACGGTGTCACCCACAGCATCACCCACAGCGTCACCCACGGTGTCACCGCGGCGTCCCCAACAGCGTCACCCACAGAGTCACCCACAGAGTCACCCATGGTGTCACCCACAGTGACAGAGTCACCCACGGTGTCACCCACAGCGTCACCCATGGTGCCACAGCGTCCCCAACAGCGTCACCCACAGTGTCACCCATGGGTCACCCACAGTGACAGAGTCACCCACGGTGTCACCATGGCGTCCCCAACAGCGTCACCCACAGAGTCACCCACAGTGTCACCCATGGTGTCACCCACAGCATCACCCACAATGTCAGCCACAGCAGCACCCACAGTGTCACCCATGGTGTCACCCACAATGCCACCCACAATGTCACTCACGGTGTCACCCACAGTGTCACCCATGGTGTCACCCACCCCACCAAGGGGGGCTCCCCCCCATGGGGGGAGGGGACACTGGGGGTGGTGGGAGCCTGGGGGGAGGGGACGTGGGGACACCCATGGGGGGGACACAGGGACACCATGGGGGGGACGTGGGGACACCAAGAGGGGGGACGTGGGGACACCCACTGGGGGGGACACTGGGACCCTATTGGAGAGGAGACGTGGGGACACCCATGGGGGGGATGTGGGGACACCCACTGGGGGGGGGGGGATGTGGGGACACCATGGGGGGGACATTGGGACCCCATTGGAGGGGACACTGGGACACTGGGGGAGGGATGTGGGGACACCCATTGTGGGGGGGACAGGGACACCATGGGGGGGGGACACTGAGGCGCTCTCACAGGGGACCCCGGGAGCCCTTTTGTGGGTGCCCCGTGGGAGGGTCCGGGGGTGTCCCCAGTGGGTGGGGGTGGCGGTGGCTGCCAGGAGGGGTGTCCCTGGTGGGTGGGGGGCGTCCCCATTGGGTGGGGGGTGTCCCCATTGGGTGGGGGGCGTCCCCAGTGGGTGGGGGTGGCAGTGGCTGCCAGGGGGGGTGTCCCCAGTGGGTGGGGGTGTCCCCAGTGGGTGGGGGGTGTCCCCGTTGGGTGGGGGTGGGGGTGGCAATCAGGGGTGTCCCCGGGGTGTGGGGGTGTCCCCAGTGGGTGGGGGTGGCTGCCAGGGGTGTCCCTGGTGGGTGGGGGTGGCAGTGGCTGTCAGGGGGTGTCCCCGGGGGGTGGGGGTGGCTGATGGGGGGGGTGTCCCCAGTGGGTGGGGGGTGTCCCCGGGGGGTGGGAGTGGGGGTGGCTGCCGGGGGTGTCCCCGGTGGGTGGGGGTGGGGGTGACTGATGGGGGGGTGTCCCTGGTGGGTGGGGGTGGGGGGTGTCCCCGGGGGGTGGCGGAGGCTGCCAGGGGGTGTCCCTGGTGGGTGGGGGTGGGGGTGGCTGTCAGGGGGTGTCCCCGGGGGGTGGGGGTGGCAGCCAGGGGGGGTGTCCCGAGTGGGTGGGGGGTGTCCCCGGTGGGTGGGGGTGGCGGTGGCTGCCAGGAGGGGTGTCCCCAGTGGGTGGGGGGCGTCCCCGGTGGGTGGGGGTGGCGGTGGCTGCCAGGGGGGGTGTCCCCAGTGGGTGGGGGTGTCCCCAGAGGGTGGGGGTGGGGGTGGCAGCCGGGGATGTCCCCGGGGTGTGGGGGTGTCCCCAGTGGGTGGGGGTGTCCCTGGTGGGTGGGGGGTGGGGGTGACTGCCACGGGGGGTGTCCCCAGTGGGTGGGGGGTGTCCCCAGTGGGTGGGGGTGGCAGCCAAGGGTGTCCCTGGTAGGTGGGGGTGGCAGTGGCTGTCAGGGGGTGTCCCCGGGGGGTGGGAGTGGTGGTGACAGACGGGGATGTCCCCGGGGTGTGGGGGTGTCCCCAGTGGGTGGGGGTGGTGGTGGCTGCCAGGGGTGTCCCCGGGGTGTGGGGGTGTCCCCAGTGGGTGGGGTGGCTGCCAGGGGTGTCCCTGGTGGGTGGGGGTGGCGGTGGCTGTCAGGGGGTGTCCCCAGTGGGTGGGGGTGGTGGTGGCTGATGGGGGGGGTGTCCCCAGTGGGTGGGGGGTGTCCCCGGGGGGTGGGAGTGGCTGATGGGGGTGTCCCCGGTGGGTGGGGGTGGCGGTGGCTGTCAGGGGGTGTCCCCGGGGGGTGGGGGTGGCAGCCAGGGGGGGTGTCCCGAGTGGGTGGGGGGTGTCCCCGGTGGGTGGGGGTGTCCCCGGTGGGTGGGGGTGGTGGTGGCTGTCAGGGGGTGTCCCCGGGGAGTGGGGGTGGCTGATGGGGGGGTGTCCCCGGTGGGTGGGGGTGGCGGTGGCTGCCAGGAGGGGTGTCCCTGGTGGGTGGGAGGTGTCCCCAGTGGGTGGGGGTGGGGGTGGCTGTCAGGGGGTGTCCCCGGTGGGTGGGGGTGGCGGTGGCTGCCAGGGGTGTCCCTGGTGGGTGGGGGTGGCGGTGGCTGTCAGGGGGGGTGTCCCCAGTGGGTGGGGGTGTCCCCGGTGGGTGGGGGTGTCCCCGGTGGGTGGGGGTGGCGGTGGCTGTCAGGGGGGGTGTCCCCAGTGGGTGGGGGTGGGGGTGGCAGCCGGGGGTGTCCCCGGGGTGTGGGGGGTGTCCCCGTTGGGTGGGGGTGGGGGTGGCTGTCAGGGGGTGTCCCCGGGGGGTGGGGGTGTCCCCGGGGGGTGGGGGTGGGGGTGGCTGTCAGGGGGTGTCCCCGGGGGGGTGGGGGTGGGGGGTGGCAGCCGGGGGTGTCCCCGGGGTGTGGGGGGTGTCCCCGTTGGGTGGGGGTGGGGGTGGCTGTCAGGGGGTGTCCCGTTGGGTGGGGGTGGGGGTGGCTGTCAGGGGGTGTCCCCGGGGGGGTGGGGGGTGTCCCCGTTGGGTGGGGGGTGGTGGTGGCAGCCGGGGGTGTCCCCGGGGTGTCCCCACCTTGCACTGCGCCTCGGCGTGTTTGCGGTGGCTCTCGCTGAGCTGCGCCTGCAGCCCCTGGCTCTGCGCCGCCGCCACCCGCAGCTGCTCCCGCAGCCCCCGCGCACGCCTGCTCCGCGCGGGCCAGCACCGAGCGCTGGATCTGGCCCTGGGGGGCACCGGCACCCACTGACACCCACCGGCACCCCACCGACACCCACCGACACCACCGACACCCACCGGCACCCACTGACACCCTCTGACACCCTCTGTCACCCACTGACACCCACCGGCACCCACTGACACCCTCTGACACCCTCTGTCACCCACTGACACCCACTGACACCCACCGGCACCCACTGAACCCCTCTGACACTCTGTCACCCACTGACACCCACTGACACCCCACCGCACCCACTGACACTCTCTGACACCCTCTGTCACCCACTGACACCCACTGACACCCACCGGCACCCACTGACAACCCTCTGACACTCTGTCACCCACTGACACCCACTGTCACCCTCTGTCACCCACTGACACCCACTGACACCCTCTGTCACCCACTGACACCCACTGACACCCTCTGTCACCCTCTGACACCCTCTGTCACCCACTGACACCCACTGACACCCCTCTGACACTCTGTCACCCACTGACACCCACTGACACCCTCTGTCACCCTCTGTCACCCACTGACACCCCCCAGCCCCGCAGCTGCTCCCGCAGCCCCGCGCACGCCTGCTCCGCACGGCCCAGCACCGAGCGCTGGATCTGGCCCTGGGGGGGCACCGGCACCCACTGACACCCTCTGACACCCACTGACACCCACCGACACCCTCTGACACTCTGTCACCCTCTGACACCCACTGACACCCACCGGCGACCCTCTGTCACCCACTGTCACCCACTGACACTCTGTCACCCACTGACACTCTCTGACACCCTCTGTCACCCACTGTCACCCACTGACACTCACCGGCACCCACTGACACCCTCTGTCACCCACTGACACTCACCGGCACCCACTGACACCCTCTGTCACCCACTGACACCCCCCAGCCCCGCAGCTGCTCCCGCAGCCCCGCGCACGCCTGCTCCGCGCGGGCCCAGCACCGAGCGCTGGATCTGGCCCTGGGGGGGCACCGGCACCCACTGACACCCTCTGACACCCTCTGTCACCCACTGACACCCACTGACACCCTCTGACACCCTCTGACACCCACTGACACCCTCTGTCACCCTCTGTCACCCTCTGACATCCACTGTCACCCACTGTCACCTCCTGTCAGCCCCAGCTCAGCACCCACAGCCGCAGCACCCCCAGTGCCCCCGTACCTGTGTCTCCAGGTGCAGCACTCCCAGTTCAGCCCCAGTTCAGTCCCAGTGCCCCAGTGCCCCCGTACCTGTGTCTCCAGGTGCAGCACCCCCAGTTCAGCCCCAGTTCAGTCCAGTATCCCCCAGTCCCCCCAGTGCCCCCGTACCTGTGTCTCCAGGTGCAGCACCCCCAGTTCAGCCCCAGTTCAGTCCCAGTGCCCCCAGTGCCCCCGTACCTGTGTCTCCAGGTGCAGCACCCCAGTTCAGCCCAGTTCAGTCCCAGTCCCCCCCAGTGCCCCCAGTGCCCCGTACCTGTGTCTCCAGGTGCAGCACCCCCAGTTCAGCCCCAGTTCAGTCCCAGTATCCCCCAGTGCCCCCAGTGCCCCCGTACCTGTGTCTCCAGGTGCAGCACCCCCAGTTCAGCCCCAGTTCAGCCCCAGTTCAGTCCCAGTGCCCCCAGTGCCCCCGTACCTGTGTCTCCAGGTGCAGCACCCCCAGTTCAGCCCCAGTTCAGTCCCAGTCCCCCCCAAGTGCCCCCGTACCTGTGTCTCCAGGTGCAGCACCCCCAGTTCAGCCCCAGTTCAGCCCCAGTTCAGTCCCAGTGCCCCCAGTGCCCCCGTACCTGTGTCTCCAGGTGCAGCACCCCGCTGCCGCAGCGCCCGCAGCTCCACCTGGGCCTGGGCCTCGCGCAGCCGCGCCCACCACCACGGCCTCCTGCAGGGGTCCTTCCAGCGCCCGCCCGCGCGGCCACCTGGAGGGGAGGGGGTGGGCAGGGGGCACCCAGGGGTGGGGTGTCGGGAGAAGGGATCCAGGTGATCCAGAGGGGATCCAGGTGTTGGAGAAGGGGGACAGGTGTTGGAACAAAGGATCCAGGTGATCCAGAGGGGATCCAGGTGTTGGGACAAGGGGGACAGGTGTTGGGACCAGGGATCCAGGTGTTGGTAGAAGGGATCCAGGTGATCCAGAGGGGACCCAGGTGTGGGACAAGGGGGACAGTTGTTGGGACAACAGATCCAGGTGTTGGGACAACAGATCCAGGTGTTGGGACAACGGATCCAGGTGTTGGGAGAAAGGATCCAGGTGTTGGAGAAGGGATCCAGGTGATCCAGAGGGGATCCAGGTGATCCAGAGGGGATCCAGGTGTTGGGACAAGGGGGACAGGTGTTGGGACAACGGATCCAGGTGTTGGGACAACAGATCCAGGTGTTGGGACAAGGGATCCAGGTGTTGGGAGAAGGGATCCAGGTGATCCAGAGGGGATCCAGGTGTTGGGAGAAGGGATCCAGGTGATTCAGTGGGGACCCAGGTGTTGGGACATGGGGGACAGATGGCCAGGAGGGGATCCAGGTGTTCAGAGGGATCCAGGTGTTGGGACAAGGGGGACAGGTGTTTGGAGGGGACCCAGGTGTTGGGGCCAGGGATCCAGATGTTGGGACAAGGGATTCAGGTGATTCAGAGGGATCCAGGTGTTGGGACAAGGGGGGGGCAGAGGGCAGGGGGGCACCCAGGTGTTGGGACAAGGGACAAAAGAGGTGCCCAGGTGTTGGGAGAAGGGACCCAGGAGGTGCCCCAGGTGTTGGTACCAGGGAGCCAGGAGGTGCCCAGGTGTTGAGAGGGGGAGGGCCCAGGAGGTGCCAGGTGTTGGGAGAAGGGACCCAGGAGGTGCCCCAGGTGTTGGTACCAGGGAGCCAGGAGGTGCCCAGGTGTTGGGAGGGGGAGGGCCCAGGAGGTGCCCAGGTATTGGGAGGGGGAGGGCCAGGAGGTGCCCAGGTGTTGGGAGGAGCCCCAGGAGGTGCTCAGGTGTTGGGAGAAGGGAGTCAGGAGGTGCCCAGGAGGTGCCCAGGTGTTGGGAGGAGCCCCCGGAGGTGCCCAGGTGTGCCCTCACCTGCCAGCTCTCGCTCAGGTCCTTCACCTGCTGCTGCAGCTCTGCCAGGGACTGGACTGCCTCGGCCTCGCGCAGCGCCAGCGCCTGCAGCTCCTCCTGCAGCCGCGCCACGTTGGCCTCATCCGGCAGCAGGCAGCTCCGCTGGGGGCACCGCGGGGCGTCAGGGGGCACCGGGGGGTGTCAGGGGGCACCGGGGGGTGTCAGGGGGCAATGGGGGCACCGGGGGGCGTCAGGGGGCACCGGGGGGTGTCAGGGGGCAATGGGGGCAACCGGGGGGCGTCAGGGGGCACCGGGGGTGTCAGGGGGCAATGGGGGGCACCGGGGGGCGTCAGGGGGCACCGGGGGCGTCAGGGGGCACCGGGGGGTGTCAGGGGGCAATGGGGGCACCGTGGGGGCGTCAGGGGGCACCGGGGGGCAATGGGGGCACCGGGGGGCGTCAGGGGGCACCGGGGGGTGTCAGGGGGCAATGGGGGCACCGCGGGGCGTCAGGGGGCACCGGGGGGTGTCGGGGGGCAATGGGGGCACCGCGGGGGCGTCAGGGGGCACCGGGGGCACCGGGGGGCGTCAGGGGGCACCGGGGGGCAATGGGGGCACCGCGGGGCGTCAGGGGGCACCGGGGGGTGTCAGGGGGCAATGGGGGCACCGGGGAGCAATGGGGCACCGGGGTGGCGTCAGGGGGCACCGGGGGGCAATGGGGGCACCAGGGGGTGTCGGGGGGCACCGGGGGGGTGTCAGGGGGCACCGGGGGGCAATGGGGGCACCGCGGGGCGTCAGGGGGGCACCGGGGGGTGTCAGGGGGCACCGGGGGCACCAGGGGGCATCAGGGGGCACCAGGGGGTGTCGGGGGGCACCGGGGGGCGTCAGGGGGCACCGGGGGGCAATGGTCCCCAGGACCCCCCATGAACTGTCCCTGTCCCCAGAGTCAACCCACACAGCCCCCCGTGTCCCCATCCCCCCCCGTGTCCCCACCCCCCCGTCCCCAGCCCCCCCCTTGTCCCCACCCCCCGTGTCCCCAGCCCCCCCGTCCTCCCCCCCCGTGTCCCCATCCCCCCCCGTGTCCCTCCCCTGTCCCCCGCGTGTCCCCCGCCCGTGTCCTCCCCGTGTCCCCATCCCCCCCGTGTCCCCCCCCGTGTCCCCCCCTTGTCCCCCCCCGTCCCCCCCCGTGTCCCCCCCGTGGTCCCCCCCCCCGTGTCCCCAGCCCCCCCCCCCGTGTCCCCCCCCGTGTCCCCGTCCCCCCCCGTGTCCCCCTGTCCCCCCCCCGTCCCCCCCGTCCCCCCCCGTGTCCCCGTCCCCCCCCCGTGTCCCCCCCCGTGTCCCCCCCCGTGTCCCCCCTCCCCTTGTCCCCCCCCCCATCCCTCCCCGTCCCCCCCGTGTCCCCCGTGTCCCCCCCCTTGTCCTCCCGTGTCCCCCCCGTGTCCCCCCCGTCCCCCCCCCGTGTCCCTCCCCTTGTCCCCCCCCCCGTGTCCCCCCCCGTGTCCCTCCCCCGTCCCCCCCCCCCGTGTCCCCCCCCTTGTCCTCCCGGTGTCCCCCCCGTGTCCCCCCCCGTGTCCCCCCGTCCCCCCTCGTGTCCCCCCCCCGTATCCCCCCCCCGTGTCCCCCCCCGTCCCCCCCCTTGTCCCCCCACCCCCCCCGTGTCCCCCCCCGTGTCCCCCCCCTTGTCCCCCCGTGTCCCCCCCCATCCCCCCCCGTGTCCCCCCCCGTGGTCCCCCCCGTGTCCCCCCGTCCCCCTCGTGTCCCCCCCGTGTCCCCCCTCCCCCCGTCCCCCCCCCCCCCCCCCCCGTCGCTGTCACCTTCTCCAGCTCCAGGACTTTGTCCCTCAGCTCTTCCAGGGCCCCCCGGCTCTCGCTCTCCCGCAGCCGCGACCGCTCCAGCTCCGCCTCCAGGTGGGACACGAACTCCTCGCTCAGGCGGGGGTTCCCCTGCGCCCACCCCTCCTGTCACCCGGGGCCCCCGGGCACCCCTCGTGCCCGCTGGGCACACCTCGGGTCCCCTGACCCCACTTCATGACCCCTGACCCCACCTCGTGTCCCCTGGACCCACCTCGTGCCCCCTGACCCCACCTCGTACCCCCTGGGTACACCTCGTGCCCCCCGGGCACCCCTCGTGCCCCCTGGGCACACCTCGTGGCCCCTGGACCCACCTCATGCCCCCTGACCCCACCTCATGCCCCCTGGGCACACCTTGGGTCCCCTAGACCCACCTTGTGCCCCCTGGGCACACTTTGTACCCCCTGGGCACACCTTGTGCCCCCTGACCCCACCTCATGTCCCCTGGACCCACCTCATGTCCCCTGGACACACCTCATGCCCCCTGGTCCCACCTTGTGCCCCCTGACCCACCTCGTGCCACCTGGACACACCTCGTGCCCCCTGGTCCCACCTTGTGCCCCCTGACCCCACCTCGTGCCCCCTGGTCCCACCTTGTGCCCCCTGACCCCACCTTGTGCCCCCTGGACCCACCTCGTGCCCCCTGGACCCACCTCGGGTCCCTGGGCACACCTCGGGTCCCCTGACCCCACTTCATGACCCCTGACCCCACCTCGTGCCCCCTGGTCCCACCTTGTGCCCCCTGACCCCACCTCGTGCCCCCTGACCCCACCTCGTACCCCCTGGGCACACCTTGGGTCCCCTGGACCCACCTTGTGCCCCCTGGGCACACTTTGTACCCCCTGGGCACACCTTGTGCCCCCTGACCCCACCTCGTGCCCCCTGGACCCACCTTGTACCCCCTGGATCCCCCTCGTGCCCCCTGGTCCCACCTCGGCGCCCCTGACCCCACTTTGTGCCCCCTGGACCCCACCTCGTGCCCCCTGGACCCACCTCGTGCCCCTGACCCCACCTCATGCCCCCTGGTCCCACCTCGTGCCCCCTGACCTCACCTCGTGCCCCCTGGATCCCCCTTGTGCCCCCTGGACCCACCTCGTGTCCCCTGGACCCACCTCATGCCCCCTGGATCCCCCTCGTGCCCCCTGGATCCCCCTCGTGCCCCCTGACCTCACCTCGTGCCCCCTGGGACCCACCTCGTGCCCCCTGGATGCCCCTCGTGTCTCCTGACCCCACCTCGTGCCCCCTGGATGCCCCTCATGTGCCCCCTCCCCACCTCATGTCCCCCAGGACCCACCTTGTCCCCCCTCTCCCCTGTCCCCACCACCCAAAGAGGTGTCACCCACCCCGGGTCCCCTGACCCCCCTCCTGTCCCCCCCCCCCCCACCTGGTGCCCCCCCCAATGTCCCCCCTCCCCCCCTCATGTCGCCCCCCCTCCCCCCACCTGGTGCCCCCCCATGTGCCCCCCCTCACCTTGTACCCCCCCTCCCCACTTCCTGCCCCCCCTCCCCTGTACCCACCACCCCCCCCCCCCCGGCTCCAGGCTAGGTGCCTCGGCACGGGGGTGCCCGTGGGTGCCCGTTGGTGCCCATGGGGTGCCCGTGGGGTGCCTGTTGGGTCCCCGTGGTGCCCGTTGGGTGCCCACTGGTGCCCATTGGGTGCCCGTGGGGTGCCTGTTGGGTGTCTGTGGGTGCCCACTGGTGCCCATTGGGTGCCCGTGGGGCCTGTTGGTGCCCGTGGGCGCCCATGGGTGCCCATGGGGTGCCCGTGGGTGCCCACTGGTGCCCATTGGGTGCCTGTTGGGTGTCTGTGGGTGCCCACTGGTGCCCGTTGGTGCCCATGGGGTGCCCATGGGGTGCTTGTTGGTGCCCGTGGGCGCCTGTGGGTGCCCGTGGGGTGCCCGTTGGGTGCCTGTGGATGCCCGTGGGTGCCCACTGGTGCCCGTGGGGTGCCCGTTGGGTGCTCGTGGGGTGCCCGTGGATGCCCGTGGGGTGCCCATGGGGTGCCCGTTGGTGCCCATGGGGTGCCCGTGGGTGCCCGTTGGTGCCTGTGGGGTGCCCGTGGATGCCCGTGGGTGCCCACTGGTGCCCGTTGGTGCCCATGGGGTGCCCGCTGGATGCCTGTTGGTGCCCATGGGGTGCCCGTTGTGTGCCCGTTGGGTGTCTGTGGGTGCCCACTGGTGCCCAATGGTGCCCACTGATGCCCGTGGGTGCCCACTGGTGCCCGTTGGGTGCCCGTTGGTGCCCATGGAGTGCCCGTGGGGTGCCCGTGGGTACCCACTGGTGCCCGTGGCCCCACCTGCTGGTCCTGCAGCTGCCGGATGGTGCTCTGGGCGCGCTGGAGGCTCTCGGTGGCCGAGGAGCAGCGCTGCTTCACCACCGCCAGCTCCCGCTTGATGATGTAATTCTCCTCCGCCTCCTGCGCCCGCGTCACCTGGCCCTGGGGACCCCGGGGACAGCGTCACCACCACCCCTGGGGTGCCAGGGGCACCCCCAGAGAGGCACCGGGGGGAGGGAGGGGGTGATGGGGATGAGGAGGGGACCACAGGGATGAGGGGGGGGACACCAAGGATGAGGAGGGGACACCAAGGATGGGGGGGGGACACACCAGGGATGAGGGGTGACATCTGAGAGATGTTGTCACTGTGGTTGGTGACACTGGGGACCCCGGGGACAGCGTCACCACCACCCCATGGGGTGCCAGGGGCACCCCCAGAGAGGTGCCGGGGGGAGGGAGGGGGTGATGGGGATGAAGGGGAGACAATGGGGATGAGGGGGGGGGACACCAGGGATGAGGAGGGGACACCAGAGAGATGTTGTCACTGTGGTTGGTGACACTGGGGACCCCGGGGACAGCGTCACCACCACCCCCTGGGGTGCCAGGGGCACCCCCAGAGAGGCACCGGGGGGAGGGAGGGGGTGATGGGGATGAGGAGGGGATAATGGGGATGAGGGGGGGGACACCAGGGATGAGGAGGGGACACCAAGGATGAGGAGGGGACATCAGGGATGAGGGGTGACATCTGAGAGATGTTGTCACTGTGGTTGGTGACACTGGGGACCCCAGGGACAGCATCACCACCACCCATGGGGTGCCCGGGGCACCCCCAGAGAGGTGCCGGGGGGAGGGAGGGGGTGATGGGGATGAGGAGGGGACAATGGGGATGAGGAGGTGACAATGGGGGTGACACTGGGGACAGTGGGGACAGCGTCACTACGACCCCCTGGGACACCTTGGTCACCCCCAGAGAGGCTCTGGGGGGTGGGAGGGGGTGGTGGGGATGAGGGGGGGGGACAATGGGGGTGAGGAGGGGACAATGGGGATGAGGAGGTGACACCAGTCCCAGAGAGGGTGACACTGGGGACAAGGAGGTGACCCTGGGGCCAAGGAGGGGACCCCAGCTGCACACGAGGTGACCCCAGCCCTGGGAGGTGACCCCAACCCCACATCTGGTGCCACCAAGGCCACAGAGGTGACCCCAGCCCCGGGGGGACCATTCGTCCCCTCAGACCCTTTCCCCTCGTCACCTGCTCCCCAAAACCCTCTGATTTCCCCCAAATTCAGCCAAAACGCTGCATTTGCCCCAAATCTGGCCTTGCCCTGTCCCCAAGAGCCACCACCTGGGGACCAAACCCCCCCAGAAGGTCTCAAAGCTCCCATTTCCACCCAAAAAGGCCTCAAAAATGCAAATTTCCACCCAAAAAAAAGGCCTCAAACCTCTCTTTTCCACCCAAAAAACTTCCCAAACCTCCCGTTTCCACCCAAAAAGGTCTCAAATCTCACATTTCCACCCAAAAAAAGGTCCCAAACCTCCCATTTCCACCTCAAAAGGTCTCAAATCTCACATTTCCACCTCAAAAAAATCTCAAACCTCTGATTTTCACCCAAAAAGTCTCAAATCTCCCATTTCCACCCAAAAAAGTCCCTGATATCCAAATTTCTTCCAAAAAGATCTCAAACCTCCCATTTCCACCTCAAAAGGTCTCAAACCTCTCTTTTCCACCCAAAAAACTTCCCAAACCTCCCATTTCCACCCGAAAAAGACCTCAAATCTCCCATTTCCACCCCAAAATGTCTCAAAAGTCCCATTTCTACCTCATAAAAGATCTCAAATCTCCCATTTCCACCCAAAAAGGGCCCAAACCTCCAAGTTCCACCCAAGAAATTCTCAAACCTCCCATTTCTACAACATAAAAGGTCTCAAATCACTCATTTCCATCCAAAAAAGATCTCAAACCTCCCATTTCCACCTCAAAAGGTCTCAAATCTCACATTTCCACCTCAAAAAAGTCTCAAACCTCTGATTTTCACCCAAAAAGGTCTCAAATCTTCCATTTCCACCCAAAAAGTCCCTGATATCCAAATTTCTTCCAAAAAGATCTCAAACCTCCCATTTCCACCTCAAAAGGTCTCAAACCTCTCTTTTCCACCCAAAAAACTTCCCAAACCTCCCATTTCCACCTGAAAAAGACCTCAAATCTCCCATTTCCACCTCAAAATGTCTCAAAAGTCCCATTTCTACCTCATAAAAGATCTCAAATCTCCCATTTCCACCCAAAAAGGGCCCAAACCTCCAAGTTCCACCCAAGAAAGTCTCAAACCTCCCATTTCTACAACATAAAAGGTCTCAAACCACTCATTTCCACCCAAAAAAGGTCTCAAACTCCCCATTTCCAACTCAAAAAGGTCTCAAACCTCCCATTTCCACCCCAAAAAAGGGTCAAACACCTCGAGTTTCCACCCAAGAAAGGTCTCAAACCTCTGATTTCCACCCAAAAATGACCCCAACCTCCAATTTCCACCAAAAAAAGATCTCAAAACTCCCATTTCTACCCCAAAAGACCTCAAATCTCACCTTTCCACCTAAAAACGGATCAAACACCTCCAATTTCCACCCAAAAAAGGCCTCAAACCTCTTTTTTTTCCACCCAAAAAACTTTCCAAATCTCCAATTTCCACCCAAAAAAGCCTCAAACCTCCCATTTCTACCTCAAAAAAGTCTCAAACCTCTGATTTCCACCCAAAAGACCTCAAATCTCCCATTTCCACCCCAAAATGTCTCAAAAGTCCCATTTCTACCTCATAAAAGATCTCAAATCTCCCATTTCCACCCAAAAAGGGCCCAAACCTCCAAGTTCCACCCAAGAAAGCCTCAAATCTCCCATTTCTACAACATAAAAGGTCTCAAATCACTCATTTCCACCCAAAAAAGATCTCAAACCTCCCATTTCCACCCCAAAAGGTCTCAAATCTCACATTTCCACCTCAAAAAAGTCTCAAACCTCTGATTTTCACCCAAAAAGGTCTCAAATCTCCCATTTCCACCCAAAAAAGTCCCTGATATCCAAATTTCTTCCAAAAAGATCTCAAACCTCCCATTTCCACCTCAAAAGGTCTCAAACCTCTCTTTTCCACCCAAAAAACTTCCCAAACCTCCCATTTCCACCCGAAAAAGACCTCAAATCTCCCATTTCCACCCCAAAATGTCTCAAAAGTCCCATTTCTACCTCAGAAAAGGATTCAAACCTCCCATTTCCACCCAAAAAGGTCTCAAACCTCCAATTTCCACCAAAAGATCTCAAATCTCCCATTTCCACCCAAAAAAAGATCTCAAACCTCCCATTTCCATCCAAGAAAGTCTCAAACCTCCCATTTCTACCTCAAAAAAGTCTCAAACCTCTGATTTCCACCCAAAAAGGGCCCAAACCTCCAAGTTCCACTCAAGAAAGCCTCAAACCTCCCATTTCTACAACATAAAAGATCTCAAACCACTCATTTCCATCCAAAAAAGATCTCAAACTCCCCATTTCCAACTCAAAAAGGTCTCAAATCTCACCTTTCCACCTAAAAAAGGGTCAAACACCTCGAATTTCCACCCAAAAAAGGCCTCAAACCTCTCTTTTCCACCCAAAAAACTTCCCAAATCTCCAATTTCCACCCAAAAAAGCCTCAAATCTCCCATTTCTACCTCAAAAAAAGTCTCAAACCTCTGATTTCCACCCAAAAGACCTCAAATCTCCCATTTCCACCCCAAAATGTCTCAAAAGTCCCATTTCTACCTCATAAAAGATCTCAAATCTCCCATCTCCACCCAAAAAAGGCCCAAACCTCCAAGTTCCACCCAAGAAAGCCTCAAATCTCCCATTTCTACAACATAAAAGGTCTCAAATCACTCATTTCCATCCAAAAAAGGTCTCAAACCTCCCATTTCCACCCAAAAAGATCTCAAATCTCACATTTCCACCCCAAAACGTCTCAAAAGTCCCATTTCTACCCAAAAAAAGGTCTCAAACCTCCCATTTCCACCAAAAGGTCTCAAACCTCCCGTTCCTACATCATAAAAGATCTCAAATCTCACCTTTCCACCCCAAAAAAGGGTCAAACACCTCGAATTTCCACCCAGAAAAGGTCTCAAACCTCTCTTTTCCACCCAAAAAACTTCCCAAACCTCATATTTCCACCCAAAAAGGCCTCAAATCTCACATTTCCACCCCAAAAAAGTCCCTGATCTCCAATTTTCTCCCCAAAATATCTCAAAAGTCACATTTCCACCAAAACGAGTCCTCAAACCTCTGATTTCCACCTCAAAAAAGTCTCAAACCTCTGATTTCCACCCAAAAAGGCCTCAAATCTCCCATTTCCACCCCAAAATGTCTCAAACCTCCGTTTCCACCACCTGAAGGTCTCAAACCTCCACTTTTCACACAAGAAAGTCTCAAATCTCACATTTCGACCCAAAAAGGTCTCAAACCTCCCTTTCTACCTCATCAAAGATCTCAAACCTCCCATTTCCACCCAAAAAAGGTCTCAAACCTCCAATTTCCACCCAAAAAAAGCCTCAAACCTCCCATTTCTACCTCAAAAAAGTCTCAAACCTCTGATTTCCACCCAAAAGACCTCAAATCTCCCATTTCCAACCCAAAATGTCTCAAAAGTCCCATTTCTACCTCATAAAAGATCTCAAATCTCCCATTTCCACCCAAAAAGATACGAAATCTCACATTTTTACCCCGAAAAAAATGACTCAAATCTCCCATTTCCACCTAAAAAAGATCTCAAACCTCTGATTTCCACTCAAAAACGCCTCAAATCTCCCATTTCCACCCAAAAAAGGGCCCAAAGCTTCCATTTCCACCTCAAAAAGGTCTCAAAACTCTGGTTTCCACCCAAAATGGTCTCAAATCTCCCATTTCCACCCCAAAAAGTGCTTGACAGGTGGGGACGTGCGAGGAAGGTGATGCAGGTGTGAGACAGGTGAGGGGGCCCTGCCCAGGTGAGGGGGCGTGGCCTTAGGGAGGTGATGCAGGTGTGACTCAGGTGATGCAGGTGTGAGTCAGGTGATGCAGGTGTGGCTCAGGTGATGCAGGTGTGGGTCAGGTGATGCAGGTGTGGGTCAGGTGATGCAGGCCCTGCCCAGGTGAGGTGGGTGTGGCCAAGAGAGGTGATGCAGGTGTGAGACAGGTGATGCAGGTGTGTCTCAGGTGAGGGGGCCCTGCCCAGGTGAGGGGGCGTGGCCTTAGGGAGGTGATGCAGGTGTGGCTCAGGTGATGCAGGTGTGGCTCAGGTGATGCAGGTGTGGGTCAGGTGATGCAGGTGTGTCTCAGGTGATGCAGGTGTGGCTCAGGTGATGCAGATGTGAGTCAGGTGATGCAGGTGTGGCTCAGGTGATGCAGGTGTGGGTCAGGTGATGCAGGTGTGGCTCAGGTGATGCAGGTGTGGGTCAGGTGATGCAGGTGTGAGTCAGGTGATGCAGGTGTGGGTCAGGTGATGCAGGTGTGTCTCAGGTGATGCAGGTGTGGCTCAGGTGATGCAGATGTGAGTCAGGTGATGCAGGTGTGGGTCAGGTGATGCAGGTGTGAGACAGGTGATGCAGGTGTGAGTCAGGTGATGCAGGTGTGGGTCAGGTGATGCAGGTGTGTCTCAGGTGATGCAGGTGTGGGTCAGATGATGCAGGTGTGAGTCAGGTGATGCAGGTGTGGGTCAGGTGATGCAGGTGTGGGTCAGGTGAGGGGGCCCTGCCCAGGTGAGGGGGCGTGGCCTTAGGGAGGTGATGCAGGTGTGGCTCAGGTGATGCAGGTGTGAGTCAGGTGATGCAGGTGTGGCTCAGGTGATGCAGGTGTGGGTCAGGTGATGCAGGCCCTGCCCAGGTGAGGTGGGTGTGGCCAAGAGAGGTGATGCAGGTGTGAGACAGGTGATGCAGGTGTGTCTCAGGTGAGGGGACCCTGCCCAGGTGAGGGGGCGTGGCCTGAGCAGGCGATGCAGGTGTGAGTCAGGTGATGCAGGTGTGAGTCAGGTGATGCAGGCCCTGCCCAGGTGAGGGGGGCGTGGCTTCAGCAGGTGATGCAGGTGTGAGTCAGGTGATGCAGGTGTGAGTCAGGTGGTGCAGGCCCTGCCCATGTGAGGGGGCGTGGCCCAGACAGGTGATGCACCTGTGAGTCAGGTGATGCAGGTGTGGGTCAGATGATGCAGGCCCTGCCCAGGTGAGGGGGTGTGGCCTTAGGGAGGTGATGCAGGTTTGGGTCAGGTGAGGCAGGCGCTGCCCAGGTGAGGTGGGCGTGGCCTCAGCAGGTGATGCAGGTGTGAGACAGGTGAGGGGGCCCTGCCCAGGTGAGGGGGCGTGGCCTGGGCAGGTGATGCAGGTGTGAGTCAGGTGATGCAGGTGTGGGTCAGGTGATGCAGGTGTGAGTCAGGTGATGCAGGTGTGGGTCAGGTGATGCAGGTGTGTCTCAGGTGATGCAGGTGTGGCTCAGGTGATGCAGGTGTGGGTCAGGTGATGCAGGTGTGTCTCAGGTGATGCAGGTGTGGCTCAGGTGATGCAGATGTGAGTCAGGTGATGCAGGTGTGGGTCAGGTGATGCAGGTGTGGGTCAGGTGATGCAGGTGTGGGTCAGGTGATGCAGGTGTGAGTCAGGTGATGCAGGTGTGGCTCAGGTGATGCAGGTGAGTCAGGTGATGCAGGTGTGAGTCAGGTGATGCAGGTGTGGCTCAGGTGATGCAGGTGAGTCAGGTGATGCAGGTGTGAGTCAGGTGATGCAGGTGTGGGTCAGGTGATGCAGGTGTGGCTCAGGTGATGCAGGTGTGGGTCAGGTGATGCAGGTGTGGGTCAGGTGATGCAGGTGTGGCTCAGGTGATGCAGGTGAGTCAGGTGATGCAGGTGTGAGTCAGGTGATGCAGGTGTGGGTCAGGTGATGCAGGTGTGGCTCAGGTGATGCAGATGTGAGTCAGGTGATGCAGGTGTGGGTCAGGTGATGCAGGTGTGAGTCAGGTGATGCAGGTGTGGCTCAGGTGATGCAGGTGTGGCTCAGGTGATGCAGGTGTGGGTCAGGTGATGCAGGTGTGAGTCAGGTGATGTAGGTGTGAGTCAGGTGATGCAGGTGTGGCTCAGGTGATGCAGGTGTGGCTCAGGTGATGCAGGTGTGGCTCAGGTGATGCAGGTGTGTTTCAGGTGAGGGGGCCCTGCCCAGGTGAGGTGGGCGTGGCCTGGGCAGGTGTCTCTACCTGGATGAGGCGGTCGGCCAGGGCCGCGCTCTCCTGCGGCCGCGGGGGGAGAGAGCAGAGAGGAAGTGTGAGGAGAGGCCCCGCCCCCCTCCCCCCCCCCCCCCTCCCCACTTTGGGGCCATTTCCCGGGATTTTGGGTTTTTTTCCATTTCCGTTGCTTTTTTTGTTGCTTTTTTTGAGGGGGGAAAAGGGGGGATTTGGCCCCAAAACGGAGCCTTTTGGAGCCCCCGGGGGGGGGGGGGGAGGGGGGGGGGGGGGCTCCTGGTTTGGCCCCAAAAATTTGGGGTCAGAATTGGAGATTTTGGGGGGTGCAGAGGAGAAAAGGAGGGGGGGGGAGGGGCCATGGGGTGCACCCATGGGTGCTGAGGAGGGGGGGGGTGGGGGGGGGGAAATGGGGGGGCGGGGGGGTGTTTGGGGTCCTCCTGAGGAGATTTGGGGTGCTCTGGGGGGGGGGGGTTGGGGGCCTCCAGAAGGCTTTGGGGTGCTCTGGGGGGGGTTGGGGGGCTCCAGGGGACCTTTTGGGTGCTCTGAGAGGTTTTGGGGTGCTCTGGGGGGGCTGGGGTGTTCCAGGGAACCTTTTGGGGGGGCTCCAAGGGGGACATTTGGGTGCTCCAGAGGATTCTGGGTGCTCCAGGGGGTGTTGGGGGGCTCCAGGGGGACCTTTTGGGGTGCTCCAGAGGCTTTTGGGGTGCTCCAGGGTCACTGGGGTGCTCCAGGAGGTTTGGGGGGGGTTCCAGGGGGGACATTGGGGTGCTCTGGGGGGGTTTGTGGTGCTCAGGGTGGGGTTTGGGGTCCTCCTGAGGAGATTTGGGGTGCTCTGGGGGGGGTTGGGGGGCTCCAGGGGGACCTATTGGGTGCTCCAGGAGGTTTTTGGGGTGCTCTGAGGGGGTGGGGGTGTTCCAGGGAACCTTTTTGGGGCTCCAGAGAATATTTGGGTGCTCCAGAGGGTTTTGGGTGCTCCAGGAAGTTTTGGGGTGCTCTGGGGGAGGGTGGGGCTGTTCCAGGAGACCTTTTGGGTGCTCCAGGAGCTATTGGGGTGCTCTGGGGGGTTTGGGGTGTTCAGGGTGGGGTTTGGGGGTCCTCCTGGGGAGTTTTTGGGGTGCTCTGGGGGGCTCCAGGGGGGACATTTGGGTGCTCCAGAGGGTTTTTTGGGGTGCTCCAGGGGATATTTGGGTGCTCTGGGGGGAGTTGGGGGGCTCCAGGGGGACACTTTGGGTGCTCCAGAGGTTTTTGGGTGCTCCAGGGGACCTTTTGGGGTGCTCAGGGTGGGGTTTGGGGTCCTCCTGAGGAGACTTGGGGTGCTCTGGGGGGTTTGGGGGCCTCCAGGGGACCCTTTGGGTCCTCCAGGAAGTTTTGGGGTGCTCTGGGGGGGGGTGGGGGCTGTTCCAGGAGACCTTTTGGGTGCTCCAGGAGCTATTGGGGTGCTCTAAGGGGTTTGGGGTTTTTCAGGGTGGGGTTTGGGGTCCTCCCTGGGGAGTTTTGGGGTGCTCTGGGGGGCTCCAGGGGGGACATTTGGGTGTGCTCCAGAGGGTTTTGGGGTGCTCAGGGGATATTTGGGTGCTCTGGGGGGGGTTGGGGGGCTCCAGGGGGGACACTTTGGGCTGCTCCAGAGGTTTTTGGGTGCTCCATGGGGGACCTTTTGGGGTGCTCAGGGTGGGGTTTGGGGTCCTCCTGAGGAGATTTGGGGTGCTCTGGGGGGGTTGGGGGGCTCCAGGGCGACCTTTTGGGTGCCCCAGGAGGTTTTTAGGGTGCTCTGGGGGGGGGTTGGGGGGCTCCAGGGGGGACATTTGGGTGCTCCAGAGGGTTTTTGTGGGTGCTCCAAGGGGATATTTGGGTGCTCAGGGGGGGTTGGGGTCCTCCTGAGGGAGTTTTGGGGTGCTTCTGGGGGGGGTTCTGGGACTCCAGGGGGACCCTCGGTGTGCTCCAGAGGTTTTTTGGGTGCTCCAGGGGACCCTTTTGGGGTGCTCTGGAGGTTTTTGGGGTGCTCCGGGGGCACTGGGGGGCTCCAGGGGGGATATTTGGGTGCTCCGGGGGGTTTGTGGTGTTCAGGGTGGGGGTTTGGGGTCCTCCAGAGGAGGTTTTGGGGTGCTCTGGGGGGGGTTGGGGGGCTCCAGGGCGACCTTTTGGGTGCTACAGAACATTTTGGGGTGCCCCAGGGGATATTGGGGTGCTCCAGATGGTTTTGGGGGGCTCCTGGGGGATATTTGGGTGCTCCAGAGGGTTTGGGGTGTACAGGGTGGGGTTTGGGGTCCTCCAGAGGAGATTTGGGGTGCTCTGGGGGGTTTGGGGGCCTCCAGGGACCCTTTGGGTGCTCCAGGAAGTTTTGGGGTGCTCTGGGGGGGGGGGGGGGGGCTGTTCCAGGAGACCTTTTGGGTGCTCCAGGAGCTATTGGGGTGCTCTGGGGGTTTGGGTGTTCAGGGTGGGGTTTGGGGTCCTCCTGAGGAGATTTGGGGTGCTCTGGGGAGGGTTGGGGGGCTCCAGGGCGACTTTTTGGGTGCCCCAGGAGGTTTTTAGGGTGCTCTGGAGGGTGTTGGGGGGCTCCAGGGGGGACACTTTGGGGTGCTCCAGAGGTTTTTGGGGTGCTTCAGGGGATATTTTGGGTGCTCCAGGGGGGACCTTTTGGGGTGCTCAGGGTGGGGGTTTGGGGTCCCTCCTGAGGAGATTTGGGGTGCTCTGGGGGAGTTGGGGGGCTCCAGGGGACCTTTTGGGTGCTCTGAGAGGTTTTGGGGTGCTCTGGGGGGGCTGGGGAGTGTGTCCAGGGAACCTTTTGGGGGGGCTCCAAGGGGGACATTTGGGTGCTCCAGAGGATTCTGGGTGCTCCAGGGGGTGTTGGGGGGCTCCAGGGGGACCTTTTGGGGTGCTCCAGAGGCTTTTGGGGTGCTCCGGGGGCACTGGGGTGCTCCAGGAGGTTTGGGGGGGTTCCAGGGGGGGACATTTGGGTGCTCTGGGGGGCTTTGTGGTGCTCAGGTGGGGTTTTGGGGTCCTTCTGAGGAAATTTGGGGTGCTCTGGGGGGGTTGGGGGGCTCCAGGGGGACCTATTGGGTGCTCCAGGAGGTTTTTGGGGTGCTCTGAGGGGGGGTGGGGTGTTCCAGGGGGACCTTTTTGGGGGCTCCAGAGGATATTTGGGTGCTCCAGAGGGTTTTGGGGTGCTCCGGGAGGTTTTTAGGGTGCTCTGGGGGGGGGGTGGGGGCTGTTCCAAGAGACCTTTTGGGTGCTCCAGGAGCTATTGGGGTGCTCTGGGGGGTTTGGGGTGTTCAGGGTGGGGTTTGGGGTCCTCCTGGGGAGTTTTGGGGTGCTCTGGGGGGCTCCAGGGGGACATTTGGGTGGCTCCAGAGGTTTTTGGGTGCTCCAGGGGATATTTGGGTGCTCCAAGGTGGGGTTTGGGGTCCTCCTGAAGAGTTTTGGGGTGCTCTGGGGGGCATTGGGGGGCTCCAGGGCGACCTTTTGGGTGCCCCAGGAGGTTTTTAGGGTGCTCCAGGGGGTGTTGGGGGGCTCCACGGGGGACATTTGGGTGCTCCAGAGGGTTTTTGGGGGTGCTCCAGGGGATATTTGGTGTGCTCTGGGGGGTTGGGGGGCTCCAGGGGACCTTTTGGGTGCTCTGAGAGGTTTTGGGGTGCTCTGGGGGGGGGGTGGGGTGTTCCAGGGGACCTTTTGGGGGGCTCCAGAGGATATTTGGGTGCTCCAGAGGGTTTTGGGTGCTGTGGGTGGGGGGGTTTGTGGTGTTCAGGGTGGGGTTTGGGGTCCTCCTGAGGAGATTTGGGGTGCTCTGGGGGGTTTGGGGTCCTCCAGGGACCCTTTGGGTGCTCCAGGAAGTTTTTGGGGTGCTCTGGGGGGGGGGTGGGGGCTGTTCCAGGAGACCTTTTGGGTGCTCCAGGAGCTATTGGGGTGCTCTGGGGGGTTTGGGGTTTTCAGGGTGGGGTTTGGGGTCCTCCTGGGGAGTTTTGGGGTGCTCTGGGGGGCTCCAGGGGGGACATTTGGGTGCTCCAGAGGGTTTTGGGGTGCTCCAGGGGATATTTGGGTGCTCCAAGGGGGGGTTTGGGGTCCTCCAGAGGAGATTTGGGGTGCTCTGGGGGGGTTGGGGGGCTCCAGGGCGACCTTTTGGGTGCCCCAGGAGGTTTTTAGGGTGCTCTGGAGGATGTTGGGGGGCTCCAGGGGGGACATTTGGGTGCTCCAGAGGGTTTTGGGGTGCTCCAGGGGATATTTGGGTGCTCTGGGGGGGTTTGGGGAGCTCCAGGGGGACACTTTGGGTGCTCCAGAGGGTTTTGGGTGCTCCAGGGGACCTTTTGGGGTGTTCAGGGTGGGGTTTGGGGTCCTCCTGAAGAGTTTTGGGGTGCTCTGGGGGGGTTGGGGGGCTCCAGGAGATATTGGGGTGCTCTGGGGGGTTTGTGGTGCTCAGGGTGGGGTTTGGGGTCCTCCTGAGGAGATTTGGGGTGCTCTGGGGGGGGTTGGGGGGCTCCAGGGGGACCTATTGGGTGCTCCAGGAGGTTTTTGGGGTGCTCTGAGGGGGGTTGGGGGGCTCCAGGGGGACCTTTTTGGGGGCTCCAGAGGATATTTGGGTGCTCCAGAGGGTTTTGGGTGCTCCGGGAGGTTTTTAGGGTGCTCTGGGGGGGGTGGGGGCTGTTCCAGGAGACCTTTTGGGTGCTCCAGGAGCTATTGGGGTGCTCTGGGGGGTTTGGGGTGTTCAGGGTGGGGTTTGGGGTCCTCCTGGGGAGATTTGGGGTGCTCTGGGGGGCTCCAGGGGGACACTTTGGGTGCTCCAGAGGTTTTTGGGTGCTCCAGGGGGACCTTTTGGGGTGCTCAGGGTGGGGTTTGGGGTCCTCCTGAGGAGATTTGGGGTGCTCTGGGGGCATTGGGGGGCTCCAGGGGGACCTATTGGGTGCTCCAGGAGGTTTTTGGGGTGCTCTGAGGGGGTTGGGGTGTTCCAGGGGACCTTTTTGGGGGCTCCAGAGAATATTTGGGTGCTCCAGAGGGTTTTGGGTGGTCCGGGAGGTTTTTAGGGTGCTCTGGGGGGGGGTGGGGGCTGTTCCAGGAGACCCTTTGGGTGCTCCAGGAGATATTGGGGTGCTCTGGGGGGTTTGTGGTGTTCAAGGTGGGGTTTGGGGTCCTCCTGAGGAGATTTGGGGTGCTCTGGGGGGGGTTGGGGGGCTCCAGGGGACCTTTTGGGTGCCCCAGGAGGTTTTTGGGGTGCTCTGGAGGGTATTGGGGGGCTCCAGGGGGCACATTTGGGTGCTCCAGAGGGTTTTGGGTGCTCCAGGGGGACCTTTTGGGGTGCTCAGGGTGGGGTTTGGGGTCCTCCTGAAGAGTTTTGGGGTGCTCTGGGGGGGTTGGGGGGCTCCAGGGGGACCTTTTGGGGTGCTCTGGGAGGTTTTTGGGGTGCTCTGGGCGGGTTGGGGGGCTCCAGGAGATATTGGGGTGCTCTGGGGGGTTTGTGGTGTTCAGGGTGGGGTTTGGGGTCCTCCAGAGGAGATTTGGGGTGCTCTGGGGGGGGTTGGGGGGCTCCAGGGGGACCTATTGGGTGCTCCAGGAGGTTTTTGGGGTGCTCTGGAGGGTGTTGGGGGGCTCCAGGGGGCACATTTGGGTGCTCCAGAGGGTTTTGGGGTGCTCCAGGGGATATCTTGGTGCTCCAAGGGGGGGGTTGGGGGGCTCCAGAGGAGTTTTGGGGTGCTCTGAGGGGGTTGGGGGGCTCCAGGGGGGATATTTGGGTGCTCCGGGGGGGTTTGTGGTGTTCAGGGTGGGGTTTGGGGTCCTCCTGAGGAGATTTGGGGTGCTCTGGGGGGGTTGGGGTGTTCCAGGGGACCTTTTGGGGTGCTCCAGGAGGTTTTTGGGTGCTCCAGAGGGTTTTGGGTGCTGTGGGTGGGGGGGTTTGTGGTGTTCAAGGTGGGGTTTGGGGTCCTCCTGAGGAGATTTGGGGTGCTCTGGGGGGCTCCAGGGGGGACATTTGGGTGCTCCAGAGGGATTTTGGGGTGCTCCAGGGGATATTTGGGTGCTCTGGGGGGGTTTGGGGAGCTCCAGGGGGACACTTTGGGTGCTCCAGAGGGTTTTGGGTGCTCCAGGGGACCTTTTGAGGTGTTCAGGGTGGGGTTTGGGGTCCTCCTGAGGAGATTTGGGGTGCTCTGGGAGCATTGGGGGGCTCCAGGGCGACCTTTTGGGTGCCCCAGGAGGTTTTTAGGGTGCTCTGGAGGGTGTTGGGGGGCTCCAGGGGGCACATTTGGGTGCTCCAGAGGCTTTTTGGGGTGCTCCAGGGGATATTTGGGTGCTCTGGGGGGAGTTGGGGGGCTCCAGGGGGGACATTTGGGTGCTCCAGAGGGTTTTGGGTGCTCCAGGGGACCTTTTGGGGTGTTCAGGGTGGGGTTTGGGGTCCTCCAGAGGAGATTTGGGGTGCTCTGGGGGGTTTGGGGGCCTCCAGGGACCCTTTGGGTGCTCCAGGAAGTTTTGGGGTGCTCTGGGGGGTTTGTGGTGTTCAAGGTGGGGTTTGGGGTCCTCCTGAGGAGATTTGGGGTGCTCTGGGGGGGGTTGGGGGGCTCCAGGGGACCTTTTGGGGGGGCTCCAAGGGGGACATTTGGGTGCTCCAGAGGATTCTGGGTGCTCCAGGGGGACCTATTGGGTGCTCCAGGAGGTTTTTGGGGTGCTCTGAGGGGGGTTGGGGGGCTCCAGGGGGACCTTTTTGGGGGCTCCAGAGGATATTTGGGTGCTCCAGAGGGTTTTGGGTGGTCCGGGAGGTTTTTAGGGTGCTCTGGGGGGGGGGTGGGGGCTGTTCCTGGAGACCTTTTGGGTGCTCCAGGAGCTATTGGGGTGCTCTGGGGGGTTTGGGGTTTTCAGGGTGGGGTTTGGGGTCCTCCTGGGGAGTTTTGGGGTGCTCTGGGGGGCTCCAGGGGGGACATTTGGGTGCTCCAGAGGGTTTTGGGGTGCTCCAGGGGATATTTGGGTGCTCCAAGGGGGGGTTTGGGGTCCTCCTGAGGAGATTTGGGGTGCTCTGGGGGGGTTGGGGGGCTCCAGGGCGACCTTTTGGGTGCCCCAGGAGGTTTTTAGGGTGCTCCAGGGGGGGTTGGGGGGCTCCAGGGCGACCTTTTGGGTGCCCCAGGAGGTATTTGGGGTGCTCTGGAGGGTACTGGGGGGCTCCAGGGGGCACATTTGGGTGCTCCAGAGGGTTTTGGGTGCTCCAGGGGACCTTTTGGGGTGCTCAGGGTGGGGTTTGGGGTCCTCCTGAGGAGATTTGGGGTGCTCTGGGGGGGTTGGGGGGCTCCAGGGGACCTTTTGGGTGCTCTGAGAGGTTTTGGGGTGCTCTGGGGGGGCTGGGGTGTTCCAGGGAACCTTTTGGGGGGGCTCCAGGGGGGACATTTGGGTGCTCCAGAGGATTCTGGGTGCTCCAGGGGGTGTTGGGGGGCTCCAGGGGGACCTTTTGGGGTGCTCCAGAGGCTTTTGGGGTGCTCCGGGGGCACTGGGGTGCTCCAGGAGGTTTGGGGGGGTTCCAGGGGGGACATTTGGGTGCTCTGGGGGGGTTTGTGGTGCTCAGGGTGGGGTTTGGGGTCCTCCTGAGGAGATTTGGGGTGCTCTGGGGGGGTTGGGGGGCTCCAGGGGGACCTATTGGGTGCTCCAGGAGGTTTTTGGGGTGCTCTGAGGGGGGTTGGGGGGCTCCAGGGGGACCTTTTTGGGGGCTCCAGAGGATATTTGGGTGCTCCAGAGGGTTTTGGGTGCTCCGGGAGGTTTTTAGGGTGCTCTGGGGGGGGGGTGGGGGCTGTTCCAGGAGACCTTTTGGGTGCTCCAGGAGCTATTGGGGTGCTCTGGGGGGTTTGGGGTGTTCAAGGTGGGGTTTGGGGTCCTCCTGGGGAGTTTTGGGGTGCTCTGGGGGGCTCCAGGGGGGACATTTGGGTGCTCCAGAGGGTTTTGGGGTGCTCCAGGGGATATTTGGGTGCTCCAAGGTGGGGTTTGGGGTCCTCCTGAAGAGTTTTGGGGTGCTCTGGGGGCATTGGGGGGCTCCAGGGCGACCTTTTGGGTGCCCCAGGAGGTTTTTAGGGTGCTCTGGGGGGGTTGGGGGGCTCCAGGGGGGACATTTGGGTGCTCCAGAGGGTTTTGGGGTGCTCCAGGGGATATTTGGGTGCTCTGGGGGGAGTTGGGGGGCTCCAGGGGGACACTTTGGGTGCTCCAGAGGGTTTTGGGTGCTCCAGGGGACCTTTTGGGGTGCTCAGGGTGGGGTTTGGGGTCCTCCAGAGGAGATTTGGGGTGCTCTGGGGGGTTTGGGGTCCTCCAGGGACCCTTTGGGTGCTCCAGGAAGTTTTGGGGTGCTCTGGGGGGGGGGTGGGGGCTGTTCCAGGAGACCTTTTGGGTGCTCCAGGAGCTATTGGGGTGCTCTGGGGGGTTTGGGGTGTTCAGGGTGGGGTTTGGGGTCCTCCTGGGGAGGTTTTGGGGTGCTCTGGGGGGCTCCAGGGGGGACATTTGGGTGCTCCAGAGGGTTTTGGGGTGCTCCAGGGGATATTTGGGTGCTCCAGGGGGGGTTGGGGTCCTCCTGAGGAGTTTTGGGGTGCTCTGGGGGGGGTTGGGGGGCTCCAGGGGACCTTTTGGGTGCTCTGAGAGGTTTTGGGGTGCTCTGAGGGGGGTGGGGTGTTCCAGGGGGACCTTTTGGGGTGCTCCAGAGGATATTTGGGTGCTCTAGGGGGGGGTTGGGGGGCTCCAGAGGGTTTTGGGGTGCTCTGGGGGCACTGGGGGGCTCCAGGGGGGATATTTGGGTGCTCCAGGGGATGTTTTGGGTGCCCGGGGGTAGTTTTGGGGCTCCAGGGGGGTTCTGGGTGCCCGGGGGTAGTTTTGGGGGCTCCAGGGGTCGTTTTGGGGCTCCAGGGGTCACTGTGGGTACCCGGGGTGCCCGGGGGTCGCTGGGGGTGCCCAGGGGTGCCCAGGGGTCACTGTGGGTGCCCGGGGGTCGCTGTGGGTGCCCGGGGGTCGCCGGGGGTCGCTGTGGGTGCCCAGGGGTCACTGGGGGTCGTTCTGGGTGCCCGGGGGTCACTGGGGGTGCCCGGGGGTCGCCGGGGGTCATTGGGGGTGCCCAGGGGTCGCTGTGGGTGCCCAGAGGTGCCTGGGGGTTGCTGTGGGTGCCCGGGGGTGCCCAGGGGTCACTGGGGGTGCCCGTGGGTCACTGGGGGTGTCCGGGATGCCCGGGGGTCGCTGTGGGTGCCCAGAGGTGCCTGGGGGTTGCTGTGGGTGCCCAGGGGTGCCCAGGGGTCACTGGGGGTGCCCGTGGGTCACTGGGGGTGTCCGGGATGCCCGGGGGTCACTGTGGGTGCACGGGGGTCGCCGTGGGTGCCCGTGGGTGCCCTGGGGTCATTGGGGGTGCCCAGGGGTCGCCGTGGGTGCCCAGGGGTGCCCGGGGGTCACTGTGGGTGCCCGGGGGTCGCTGGGGGTGCCCGTGGTGCCCGGGGGTGCCCAGGGGTGCCCAGGGGTCGCTGGGGGTGCCCGGGGGTCACTGTGGGTGCCCGGGGGTCGTTCTGGGTGCCCGGGGGTCGCCGGGGGTTGCTGGGGGTGCCTGGGGGTCACTGGGGGTCACTGTGGGTGCCCGGGGGTCGCCGTGGGTGCCCAGGGGTGCCCGGGGGTGCCCGGGGGTCGCTGGGGGTGCCTGGGGGTCATTCTGGGTGCCCGGGGGTCACTGTGGGTGCCCGGGGGTCGCTCTGGGTGCCCGGGGGTCACTGGGGGTGCCTGGGGGTCGCCGGGGGTTGCTGGGGGTGCCTGGGGGTCACTGGGGGTCACTGTGGGTGCCCGGGGGTCGCCGTGGGTGCCCAGGGGTGCCCGGGGGTCACTGGGGGTGCCTGGGGGTTGTTCTGGGTGCCCGGGGGTCGCTGGGGTTGCTCGTGGTGCCCGTGGTGCCCGTGGGTCACTGGGGGTGCCCGGGGGTCACTGTGGGTCGCCGGGGGTGCCCGTGGTGCCCGTGGGTGCCCAGGGGTGCCCAGGGGTCACTGGGGGTGCCCGGGGGTCACTCGGGGTGCCCGGGGGTGCCCGAGGGTCACTGTGGGTGCCTGGGGGTCGCTGGGGGTGCCCGTGGTGCCCGGGGGTCGTTCTGGGTGCCCGGGGGTGCCCGGGGGTCACTGTGGGTGCCCGGGGGTCGTTCTGGGTGCCCAGGGGTGCCCGGGGGTCGCCGGGGGTGCCCGTGGGTCGTTCTGGGTGCCCGTGGTGCCCGTGGGTGCCCGGGGGTCGCCGTGGGTGCCCAGGGGTGCCTGGGGGTCACTGGGGGTGCCCGTGGGTGCCCGTGGGTGCCCGTGGTGCCCGTGGGTCGTTCTGGGTGCCCGGGGGTGCCCGGGGGTCGCTCTGGGTGCCCAGGGGTCGTTCTGGGTGCCCGTGGGTGCCCGTGGGTGCCCGGGGGTCGCTCTGGGTGCCCGTGGTGCCCGTGGCCTCACCTTCTCCAGGGTCTCGATTCGCTGCTTCAGGAGGCGATTCTCGGTGCGGAGCCTCTGGGGGGACAGAGGGGACGGGGGGGGCCCTGAGGGGGGGGGCCCTGGGGTCCCCAGGGGTCCCCGAGCCTCGGGGTGACGGGGGCTCCGCGCCAAAGCCACCCCAGGGGTGGCCTGAGGGGGGCCCTGGGGGGAAGGGGGGGTCAAGAGGCCTTGGGGTGCCTCGAACCACCCTGGGGGTGCCACCAGGAGAGCCTGGGGTGGCCATGGTGGCCCCAGGGGTGGCCATGGTGGCCCCAGGATGGGTGATGGTGGCCCCAGGATGGCTCTGATGGCCCCAGGGGTGGGTGACAGTGGCCCTGGGTGGCTCAGATGGCCCTGGGGTGGGTGATGGTGGCCCCAGGATGGGCCATGGTGGCCCCAGGATGGCTCTGATGGCCCCAGGATGGGTGAAAGTGGCCCTGGGTGGCTCAAACCATCCTGAAGATGGGACAAAGTGGTCCTGGGGACACCTCAAATGGCCCTGGGGTGGCCATGGTGGCCCTGGGGTGGCTCAAATGGCCCCAGGATGGGTCATGATGGCCCAGGGGTGGCCATGGTGGCCCCAGGATGGGTGAAAGTGGCCCTTGATGGCTCAAATGATCCTGAAGATGGGACAAAGAGACCCTGAGGTGGCTTCAATGGCCCCAGGATGGGCCATGGTGGCCCCAGGATGGCTCTGATGGCCCCAGGGGTGGGTGACAGTGGCCCTGGGTGGCTCAGATGGCCCTGGGGTGGGTGATGGTGGCCCCAGGATGGGCCATGGTGGCCCCAGGGTGGCTCTGATGTCCCCAGGGGTGGGTGACAGTGGCCCTGGGTGGCCCAAACCATCATCAAGATGGGACAAAGAGGCCCAGGGGTGGCCATGGTGGCCCCAGGGGTGGCCATGGTGGCCCCAGGATGGGTGAAAGTGGCCCTTGATGGCTCAAATGATCCTGAAGATGGGACAAAGTGGCCCTGGGGTGGCTTCAATGGCCCCAGGATGAGCCATGGTGGCCCCAGGATGGCTCAGATGGCCCCAGGATGGGTGAAAGTGGCCCTGGGTGGCTCAAACCATCCTGAAGATGAGACAAAGTGGACCTGGGGACACCTGAAATGGCCCTGGGGTGGCCATGGTGGCCCTGGGGTGGCTCAAATGGCCCCAGGATGGGTCATGATGGACCTGGGGTGGGTGATGGTGGCCCCAGGATGGGCCATGGTGGCCCCAGGGTGGCTCTGATGTCCCCAGGGGTGGGTGAAAGTGGCTCTGGGTGGCCCAAACCATCATCAAGATGGGACAAAGTGGTCCTGGGGTGGCTTCAATGGCCCCAGGATGGGTGATGGTGGCCCCAGGGTGGCTCTGATGTCCCCAGGATGGGTGAAAGTGGCCCTGGGTGGCTCAAACCATCCTGAAGATGGGACAAAGTGGCCCTGGGTGGCTCAGATGGCCCCAGGATGGGTGATGGTGGCTCCAGGATGGGCCATGGTGGCCCCAGGATGGCTCTGATGTCCCCAGGGATGGGACAAAGTGGCCCTGGGGTGGCTTCAATGGCCCCAGGATGGGTGATGGTGGCCCCAGGATGGCTCTGATGGCCCCAGGATGGGTCATGATGGCCCCGGGACGGGTCATGGTGGCCCCAGGATGGGTGAAAGTGGCCCTGGGTGGCCCAAACCATCATCAAGATGGGACAAAGAGGCCCAGGGGTGGCCATGGTGGCCCCAGGGATGGGTGAAAGTGGCCCTTGATGGCTCAAATGATCCTGAAGATGGGACAAAGAGACCCTGAGGTGGCTTCAATGGCCCCAGGATGGGACATGGTGGCCCCAGGGTGGCTCAGATGTCCCCAGGGATGGGTGACAGTGGCCCTGGGTGGCTCAGATGGCCCTGGGATGGGTGATGGTGGCCCCAGGATGGGCCATGGTGGCCCCAGGATGGCTCAGATGGCCCCAGGATGGGTGAAAGTGGCCCTGGGTGGCTCAAACCATCCTGAAGTTGGGACAAAGTTGTCCTGGGGACACCTGAAATGGCCCTGGGGTGGCCATGGTGGCCCTGGGGTGGCTCAAATGGCCCCAGGATGGGTCATGATGGCCCTGGGGTGGGTGATGGTGGCCCCAGGATGGGCCATGGTGGCCCCAGGGTGGCTCTGATGTCCCCAAGGATGGGTGAAAGTGGCCCTGGGTGGCTCAGATGATCCTGAAGATGGGACAAAGAGGCCCTGGGGTGGCTTCAATGGCCCCAGGATGGGCCATGGTGGCCCCGGGGTGGCTCTGATGGCCCCAAGGATGGGTGAAAGTGGCCCTGGGTGGCTCAGATGGCCCTGGGGTGGGTGATGGTGGCCCCTGGGGTGGCCATGGTGGCCCCAGGATGGCTCTGATGGCCCCAGGATGGGTGACAGTGGCCCTGGGTGGCCCAAACCATCATCAAGATGGGACAAAGTGGTCCTGGGGACACCTGAAATGGCCCTGGGGTGGCCATGGTGGCCCTGGGGTGGCTCAAATGGCCCAAGGATGGGTCATGATGGCCCTGGGGTGGGTGATGGTGGCCCCAGGATGGGCCATGGTGGCCCTGGGGTGGCTCTGATGTCCCCAAGGATGGGTGAAAGTGGCCCTGGGTGGCTCAAACCATCCTGAAGTTGGGACAAAGTGGTCCTGGGGACACCTGAAATGGCCCTGGGGTGGTCATGGTGGCCCTGGGGTGGCTCAAATGGCCCCAGGATGGGTCATGATGGCCCTGGGGTGGCCATGGTGGCCCCAGGATGGGTGAAAGTGGCCCTTGATGGCTCAGATGATCCTGAAGATGGGACAAAGTGGCCCTGGGGTGGCTTAAATGGCCCCAGGATGGGCCATGGTGGCCCCAGGATGGCTCTGATGGCCCCAGGATGGGTGAAAGTGGCCCTGGGTGGCTCAAACCATCCTGAAGATGGGACAAAGTGGTCCTGGGGACACCTCAAATGGCCCTGGGGTGGCCATGGTGGCCCTGGGGTGGCTCAAATGGCCCCAGGATGGGTCATGATGGCCCTGGGATGGGTCATGGTGGCCCCAGGATGGGTGAAAGTGGCCCTGGGTGGCCCAAACCATCGTCAAGATGGGACAAAGTGGCCCTGGGGACACCTGAAATGGCCCTGGGATGGCTCAGGTGGCCCAAAAGGGTGGGTGAAGTTGTCCCAGAATGGGTCAAACCACCTCAGAATGGGTCAAGGTGGCCCCAGGATGGTTCAGGTGGCCCCAGGATGGTTCAGGTGGCCCCAGGATGGTTCAGGTGTCCCCGGGGTGGTTCAGGTGTCCCCAGGGAGGTTCAGGTGGCCCCAGGATGGTTCAGGTTTCCCCAGGATGGTTCAGGTGGCCCCAGGGTTCTTCAGGTGACCCTGGGGTGCTTCAGGTGTCCCCAGGGAGGTTCAGGTGGCCCCAGGGTGGTTCAGGTGTCCCCAGGGTGGTTCAGGTGGCCCAGGATGGTTCAGGTGTCCCCAGGGAGGTTCAGGTGGCCTCAGGGAGGTTCAAGTGACCCTGGGGTGCTTCAGGTGTCCCAGGATGGTTCAGGTGTCCCCAGGATGGTTCAGGTGTCCCCAGGGAGGTTCAGGTGTCCCCAGGGTTGTTCAGGTGTCCCCAGGGTGCTTCAGGTGTCCCCAGGGAGGTTCAGGTGGCCCCAGGGTGGTTCAGGTGGCCCCAGGGTTGTTCAGGTGTCCCAGGATGGTTCAGGTGACCCTGGGGTGGTTCAGGTGACCCTGGGGAGGTTCAGGTGTCCCCAGGGTGGTTCAGGTGTCCCCAGGGAGGTTCAGGTGGCCCCAGGATGGTTCAGGTGTCCCCAGGATGATTCAGGTGGCCCTGGGTGGTTCAGGTGGCCCCGGGGAGGTTCAGGTGGCCCCAGGATGGTTCAGGTGTCCCCAGGGAGGTTCAGGTGGCCCCAGATGGTTCAGGTGGCCCCGGGGTGGTTCAGGTGTCCCAGGGAGGTTCAGGTGGCCCCAGGGAGGTTCAGGTGGCCCCAGGATGGTTCAGGTGACCCCAGGGAGGTTCAGGTGACCCTGGGGAGGTTCAGGTGGCCCCACGATGGTTCAGGTGGCCCCAGGGTGGTTCAGGTGGCCCTGGGGAGGTTGAGGTGACCCTGGGGAGGTTCAGGTGGCCCCAGGATGGTTCAGGTGGCCCCAGGGTGGTTCAGGTGTCCCAGGGAGGTTCAGGTGGCCCCAGGATGGTTCAGGTGTCCCCAGGGAGGTTCAGGTGGCCCCAGGATGGTTCAGGTGGCCCCAGGGAGGTTCAGGTGACCCTGGGGAGGTTCAGGTGTCCCCAGGATGGTTCAGGTGGCCCCAGGGTGGTTCAGGTGGCCCTGGGGAGGTTGAGGTGACCCTGGGGAGGTTCAGGTGGCCCCAGGGAGGTTCAGGTGGCCCCGGGGAGGTTCAGGTGGCCCCGGGGTGTCTCGAGCAGCCCCAAGAAGCCCCACTTGCCCCACCTCACCTTGATCTCAATCTGCTCCTCCATCTCCTTGTTCTTGAGCGCCGCGTACTCCTTCTCCAGCCTGCGCGGGACACGGGGGGCGTTGGGGCACCAGGGGGGCACCAGGGGGGCACCAGGGGGGCCGTGGGGACCCAGGGGGGCAGGGACCCCTCTCACCTCTTCATCTTTTTGGGGTTGAACTTGACCTGGAAGGCCTTGAGGATGAGTTTGTCGGGGCAGCTGTCGAACTGGTGGGGGATGACCTTCTGGAAGAACTGGGCGAGGGGAGAGCGGGCGTGGGACGGGGCCCAGAGCCACCCAGAGCCACCCCAAAGGGGGGGTCTGGGGCAAAAGGGGACCCCAAAGTCACCCACTTGGGAGGAACCTGCCCAGAAACAGCGACCGCGGGGGAAATCGGCCCCAAAATAGGGCCTGGGGGGGACAAATCAACCCCAAAACCCATCCTGAAGGAGAAATCAACCCCAAAACAGGACAAATCAACCCCAAAATAGGGCCTGAGGGACAACTCTGCCCCAAAACAGGACAAATCAACCCCAAAATAGGACAAATCAACCCCAAAATAGGACAAATCAACCCCAAAACAGGGCCTGGGGGACAAACCTGCACCAAAATAGGACAAATCTGCCCCAAACCCATCCTGAAGGACAAATCAACCCCAAAACAGGGCCTGAGGGACAACTCGGCCCCAAAACAGGACAAATCAACCCCAAAATAGGACAAATCAACCCCAAAACAGGACAAATCAACTCCAAAACAGGACAAATCAACCCCAAAATCCCCAAAATAGGACAAATCAACCCAAAACAGGACAAATCAACCCAAAACAGGACAAATCAACCCCAAAATAGGACAAATCAACCCCAAAACAGGACAAATCAACTCCAAAACAGGACAAATCAACCCAAAACAGGACAAATCTGCCCCAAAACCCATCCTGAAGGACAAATCAACCCCAAAATAGGGCCTGGGGGACAACTCGGCCTCAAAACAGGACAAATCGGCCCCAAAACAGGGCCTGGGGAACAAATCCAACCCAAAACCCATCCTGAAGGGACAAATCCACCCAAAACAGGGCCTGAAGGGACAAATCCACCCAAAAAAGGACAAATCAACCCCAAAACAGGACAAATCAACCCAAACCAGGACAAATCAACCCCAAAACCCATCCTGAAGGCCAAATCAACCCCAAAACAGGGCCTGAGGGACAAATCCACCCCAAAACAGGACAAATCAACCCAAAAAAGGACAAATCAACCCAAACCAGGACAAATCAACCCAAAACAGGACAAATCAACCCCAAAACCCATCCTGAAGGACAAATCAACCCCAAAATAGGGCCTGGGGGACAACTCGGCCCCAAAACAGGACAAATCTGCCCCAAAACAGGGCCTGGGGGACAAATCAGCCCCAAACCAGGACAAATCAACCCCAAAACAGGACAAATCAACCTCAAAACAAGGCCTGGGGGACAAATCCAACCCAAAACCCATCCTGAAGGGACAAATCCACCCAAAACAGGACAAATCAACCCCAAAACAGGGCCTGAAGGGACAAATCCACCCAAACAGGACAAATCAACCCAAAACAGGACAAATCAACCCCAAAACAAGGCCAGGGGGACAAATCCAATCCAAAACCCATCCTGAAGGGAGAAATCCACCCAAAACAGGACAAATCAACCCCAAAACAGGGCCTGAAGGGACAAATCTGCCCTAAAACAGGACAAATCCAACCCAAAACCCATCCTGAAGGACAAATCAACCCCAAAACCCATCCTGAAGGACAAATCAACCCCAAAACAGGGCCTGAGGGACAAATCTGCCCCAAAACAGGACAAATCCACCCCAAAACAGGGCCTGAGGGACAAATCTGCCTCAAAACAGGACAAATTAACCCCAAAACAGGTCCTGATGGATGAATCAATCTCAAAACAGATCCCATTGGACCAAACGACTCCAAAACACGTCCAGTTGGACAAATCCAACCCCAAACACAACCTGAAGGACAAATCCACCCCAAACCAGGTCCTGGAGGACAAACTCATCCCAAAACAGGTCTCCTTGGACAAATCTGCCCCAAAACAGGACAAATCAACCCAAAACAGAACAAATCAACCCCAAAATAGGACAAATCAACCCCAAAACAGGGCCTGGGGGACAAATCCATCCCAAAACAGGACAAATCTGCCCCAAAACAGTTCCTGAAGGACAAATCCACCCCAAACCAGGTCCTCTTGGACAAATGTGTCCCAAACCAAGACCAGTTGGACAAACTCATCCCAAAACAGGTCTCCTTGGACAAATCTGCCCCAAAACAGGTCCTATTGGACAAATCATTCCCAAAACACATCCTGAAGGACAAATCCATCCCCAAAACACATCCCATTGGACAAATCCAACCCAAAACAGGTCCCATTGGACAAATCCATCTGAAAACACTTCCTGTTGGACCAACCCACCCCAACCCAGGTCCAGAAGGACAAAACCACCCAAAACATGTCCTGTTCGACAAATCATTCCCTAAATAGGTCCCATTGGACAAATCCAACCCAAATCACATCCTGTTGGACAAATCCAACTCAAAACAGGTCCTGTTGGACAAATCTACCCCAAAACACGCCCTGAAGGACAAATCCATCCCCAAAACACATCCCATTGGACAAATCCATCTGAAAACACGTCCTATTGGACAAATCCACCCCAAAACAGGTCCAGAAGGACAAATCCAACCCAAAACAGGTCCTGTTCGACAAATCATTCCCTAAACAGGTCCCGTTGGACAAACCCACCCCAAAACACGTCCTGTTGGACAAATCCAACCCAAAACAGGTCCTGTTCGACAAATCATTCCCTAAACAGGTCCCGTTGGACAAATCCATCCCAAAACAGGTCCAGAAGGACAAATCCAACCCAAAACACGTCCTGTTGGACAAATCCATCCCAAAACAGGTCCAGAAGGACAAATCCAACCCAAAACACGTCCTGTTGGACAAATCCAACCTAAAACAGGTCCAGAAGGACAAATCCAACCCAAAACACGTCCTGTTGGAGAAATCCAACCCAAAACAGGTCCAGAAGGACAAATCCAACCCAAAACACGTCCTGTTGGAGAAATCCAACCCAAAACAGGTCCAGAAGGACAAATCCAACCCAAACCACATCCTGTTTGACAAATCCACCCCAAAACACGTCCTGTTTTACAAATCCAACCCAAAACAGGTCCAGAAGGACAAATCCAACCCAAACCACATCCTATTGGACAAATCCACCCCAAAACAGGTCCAGAAGGACAAATCCACCCCAAAACACGTCCTGTTGGACAAATCCACCCCAAAACAGGTCCAGAAAGACAAATCCACCCCAAAACACGTCCTGTTGGACAAATCCAACCTAAAACAGGTCCAGAAGGACAAATCCACCCCAAAACACGTCCTGTTGGACAAATCCACCCCAAAACAGGTCCCATTGGACAAATCCACCCCAAACCACATCCTATTGGACAAATCCACCCCAAACCAGGTCCCATTGGACAAATCCACCCTAAAGCACATCCTGTTGGCCCAACCCACCCCAACCCAGGTCCCCCACAGCCAACCCCACCCCCAACCCACGTGGTGGTGGACACCCCCAGCCCCACCCTCGGTACCTGGGACATTCCCTCCATGTCCAACTGGACCAGCTCAGCCTGGTTGAACTGCAGCAGAGCCATTCCCACACGGAAGACGATCTCCAGCCCCTGTGGGAAGTGTCCAACCACGTCTGACCCCAGCCCTGGGACGGGGTTTGGGGTTTCTCCTCCCCAAAACGGAGCAGGTGGAGAGGGGAGAAGGTTCCTCAGCACCCCCAGGAGGTCGGGGAACCCCTCGCAGATACCTCGTACATGAAGATGTCGAAGACGCGCGTGGCCACGGGGAGAGGGAAGGTGGTGAGGAAGAGGGTGAGGAACCAGGACGAGGCGTACATGGAGGTGAGGAAGCTCTGCGAGCGGAAGTGGATGTTCAGCTCCGGCAGCTGCTCCTGGGAATGGAAGAGGAACGGGCAAAGGTGGAGCTTTGCAGGGGCCATCGGGGGCTGAGGAGGTCCCAACGGCTCCACCAAGGGGCTCCTGGAGGGCCTCGAGGGGGAAAGTCCTCTGGGGAAGGGCTGGTGGATGGTGGCCACGGTCCCACGGATGGGCCTCGGGGCATCTCGGGGATGGGCCCTTTGGGGGCCACATGGATGGGCCCTTTGGGGGTCTCATGGATGGTCCCTTTGGGTGCCCCATGGATGGGCGCTTTGTGGGTCTCAGGGATGTCCCTTAGGGCATCACCTCATGGAGGTGCCCTGGGGTCTCAGGGATGGTCCCTTTGGAGGTCTCAGGGATGGTCCTTTTGGGGGTCTCAGGGATGTCCCTTAGGGCATCACCTCATGGAAGTGCTCTCGGGTCCCACGGATGGTCCCCTTGGGGGTCTCATGGATGGTCCCTTTGGGTGCCCCATGGATGGTCCCTTTGGGTGCCCCATGGATGGTCCCTTTGGGTGCCCCATGGATGGTCCCTTTGGGGGTCTCAGGGATGTCCCTTAGGGCATCAGCTCATGGAGGTGCCCTGAGGTCTCAGGGATGGTTCCTTTGGGTGCCCCATGGATGGGCCCTTTGGGGGTCCCATGGATGTCCTTTAGGGCATCAGCTCATGGAGGTGCCCTGGGGACTCATGGATGGTCCCTTTGGGTGCTCCACGGATGGGCCCTTTGGGGGTCTCGTGGATGGGCCCTTTGGGTGCCCCATGGATGGTCCCTTTGGGGGTCTCAGGGATGGTCCTTTTGGGGGTCTCATGGATGTCCCTTAGGGCATCACCTCATGGAAGTGCTCTCGGGTCCCACGGATGGTCCCCTTGGGGGTCTCATGGATGGTCCCTTTGGGTGCCCCATGGATGGTCCCTTTGGGTGCCCCATGGATGGTCCCTTTGGGGGTCTCAGGGATGTCCCTTAGGGCATCAGCTCATGGAGGTGCCCTGAGGTCTCAGGGATGGTTCCTTTGGGTGCCCCATGGATGGGCCCTTTGGGGGTCCCATGGATGTCCCTTAGGGCATCAGCTCATGGAGGTGCCCTGGGGACTCATGGATGGTCCCTTTGGGTGCTCCATGGATGGGCCCTTTGGGGGTCTCGTGGATGGTCTCCAGGGTTTCACAGATGAGGCCAGAGGAGCCCTGGGATCTCAGGGATGGTTCCTTTGGGTGCCTCACGGATGGTCCCTGGGGGGGTCTCATGGATGGTCCTTTTGGGGGTCTCAGGGATGTCCCTTAGGGCATCACCTCATGGAGGTGCCCTGGGGTCCCATGAATGGTCTCTTTGGGGGTCTCATGGATGGTCCCTTTGGGTGCCCCAAGGATGGTTCCTTTGGGGGTCTCATGGATGTCCCTTAGGGCATCACCTCACAGAGGTGCCCTGGGGTCTCAGGGATGGTTCCTTTGGGTGCCCCACGGATGGTCCCTTTGGGGGTCTCGTGGATGATCCCATTGGGTGCCCCTTGGATGGTCCCTTTGGGTGCCCCACGGATGGGCCCTTTGGGGGCCCCATGGACGGGCCCTTTGGGGGACTCAGGGATGGGCCCTTTGGGGGCCTCAGGGATGGTTCCTTTGGGTGCTCCATGGATGGGCCCTTTGGGTGCCCCATGGATGGGCCCTTTGGGGGTCTCAGGGATGGTCTCTTTGGGGGTCTCATGGATGGTTCCTTTGGGTGCCCCATGGATGGGCGCTTTGTGGGTCTCAGGGATGTCCCTTAGGGCATCACCTCATGGAGGTGCCCTGGGGTCTCATGGATGGTCCCTTTGGGGGTACAAGGATGGTTCCTTTTGGGGGTCTCAGGGATGTCCCTTAGGGCACCACCTCACAGAGGTGCCCTGGGGTCTCAGGGATGGTCCCTTTGGGTGCCCCACGGATGGTCCCTTGGGGGTCTCATGGATGGTCCCTTTGGGTGCCCCACGGATGGTTCCTTTGGGGGTCTCAGGGATGTCCCTTAGGGCATCACCTCATGGAAGTGCTCTCGGGTCCCACGGATGGTCCCTTTGGGTGCCCCAATGATGGTCCCTTTGGGTGCCCCACGATGGTCCCTTTGGGGGTCTCGTGGATGATCCCTTTGGGTGCCCCACAGATGATCCCTTTGGGTGCCCCATGGATGGTCCCTTTGGGTGCCCCACGGATGATCCCTTTGGGTGCCCCAATGATGGTCCCTTTGGGTGCCCCACAGATGGTCTCCAGGGTCTCACAGACGAGGCTGGAGGTGCCCTGGGGTCCCTCAGAAGCCCCGGGGTGCCCATGGACACCCCTGAGGTGTCCCCCAAGCAGAAGCTCCTTCGAGCACCCCCCAGACACCCCCGGGGATCCCCGAGTCAGCGGAGAAGAAGGCGCTGGAGGAGCCCCTTCGTCCCCCAGCTCCTCCCAGCAGGTCCCACCCCTCCGGGGGTGCTGGAGGCCCAGGGTGGTGCCCACCTGCAGGAGGTACTCAAACTGGTAGATGCAGAGCCCCAGCTCGGCCATGCTGGGCTTGAAGAGCTCCCGCAGGCGATACTCCTGCATCAGCCGGACGAAGACGCAGAAGGCCTCCTCCTCGGGCATCTGGAGGGCCAAAGGGACAGGAAGTGCCCTCAGACCTCCACTGGGAACCTCCTTCCCCTCGCTCCATCACCTCAGCGGGCGGTGGGACAGGACAGGAGCCGGTCCCAGCTGGAGGAGAAGGTGGGAGAGGAGTTCAAAGGCACCAGGAGAAGGTGGGATGGTGGGAATGAGCCAATCCTGGACCTCAGGATGGAGGAGAAGGTGGGAGAGGGGTTTAAAACCCATCAGGAGGAGGTGGGGAGGTGGGAACGAGCCCCTCCTGGACCTCAGGATGGAGGAGAAGGTGGGAGAGGGGTTCCAAAGCCACCAGGAGAAGGTGGGGAGGTGGGAATGAGCCAATCCTGGACCTCAGGATGGAGGAGAAGGTGGGTGAGGGGTTTCCAACCCTTCAGAAGGAGGTGGGATGGTGGGAACAAGCCCATCCTGGACCTCAGGATGAGGAGAAGGTGGGAGAGGGGTTTCCAACCCTTCAGGAGAAGGTGGGGAGGTGGGAATGAGCCCCTCCTGGACCTCAGGATGGAGCAGAAGGTGGGAAAGGGGTTCCAAACCAACCAGGAGGAGGTGGGGAGGTGGGAACGAGCCCATCCTGGACCTCAGGATGGAGGAGAAGGTGGGAGAGGGGTTCAAAGCCACCAGGAGAAGGTGGGATGGTGGGAATGAGCCCATCCTGGACCTCAGAATGGAGGAGAAGGTGGGAGAGGGGTTTCCAACCCATCAGGAGAAGGTGGGGAGGTGGGAATGAGCCAATCCTGGACCTCAGGATGGAGGAGAAGGTGGGAGAGGGGTTCAAAGCCACCAGGAGGAGGTGGGGAGGTGGGAATGAGCCAATCCTGGACCTCAGGATGGAGCAGAAGGTGGGAGAGGGGTTCCAAACCCATCAGGAGAAAGTGGGGTGGTGGGAATGAGCCAATCCTGGACCTCAGAGTGAAGGAGAAGGTGGGAGAGGGGTTCAAAGCCACCAGGAGAAGGTGGGGAGGTGGGAACGAGCCCCTCCTGGACCTCAGGATGGAGCAGAAGGTGGGAGAGGGGTTCCAAAGCCACCAGGAGGAGGTGGGGTGGTGGGAATGAGCCAATCCTGGACCTCAGGATGGAGGAGAAGGTGGGAGAGGGGTTCAAAGCCACCAGGAGGAGGTGGGGAGGTGGGAATGAGCCCATCCTGGACCTCAGGATGGAGCAGAAGGTGGGAGAGGGGTTCCAAACCCATCAGGAGAAAGTGGGGTGGTGGGAATGAGCCAATCCTGGACCTCAGGATGGAGCAGAAGGTGGGAGAGGGGTTCAAAGCCATCAGGAGAAGGTGGGGTGGTGGGAACGATCCAATCCTGGACCTCAGGATGGAGGAGAAGGTGGGAGAGGGGTTCCAAAGCCACCAGGAGGAGGTGGGGAGGTGGGAATGAGCCAATCCTGGACCTCAGGATGGAGGAGAAGGTGGGAGAGGGGTTCCAAAGCCACCAGGAGGAGGTGGGGAGGTGGGAACGAGCCCCTCCTGGACCTCAGAGTGAAGGAGAAGGTGGGAGAGGGTTTCCAACCCTTCAGGAGGAGGTGGGGAGGTGGGAACGAGCCCCTCCTGGACCTCAGGATGGAGCAGAAGGTGGGTGAGGGGTTTCCAACCCTTCAGGAGAAGGTGGGGAGGTGGGAATGAGCCCATTCTGGACCTCAGGATGGAGGAGAAGGTGGGAGAGGGGTTCCAAAGTCATCAGGAGGAGGTGGGGAGGTGGGAACGAGCCCCTCCTGGACCTCAGGATGGAGGAGAAGGTGGGAGAGGGGTTCAAAGCCATCAGGAGAAGGTGGGGTGGTGGGAACGAGCCCCTCCTGGACCTCAGGATGGAGGACAAGGTGGGTGAGGGGTTCAAAGCCATCAGGAGAAGGTGGGGTGGTGGGAACGAGCCCCTCCTGGACCTCAGGATGAGGAGAAGGTGGGTGAGGGGTTTCCAACCCTTCAGGAGAAGGTGGGGAGGTGGGAATGAGCCCATCCTGGACCTCAGAGTGAAGGAGAAGGTGGGAGAGGGGTTCCAAAGCCACCAGGAGAAGGTGGGGAGGTGGGAACGAGCCCCTCCTGGACCTCAGGATGGAGGAGAAGGCTCCCATGCCCCCACCCTGCTCTCCCACGTCTCTCCAGAGGGGGTTGAAGTCCCCACCCTCTCCTTCTCCTCGCCCTGGGGTCCTCCCAAACCTGCATGAGCAGAAGTCCCACGATGAAGGCGCTGCCCTGGCAGTATCCGACCTCTCGGTCCACCAGGGAATAGGCCTGGAACGGAGAGGACAGAGCTGAGGAGACCCCGTGAGGGCAAAGAGGGATGGGCTGGGCCACCAGCCCTGCGCCCCGTGGGGGGACAACGACCACAGCCCCGAGCAGGGCTCCACCAAAGCCTGAGGAGAAGGGATCATGGAACCTTCCAGTTGGAAAAGACCTTGGAGGTCATCGAGTCCAATCGAACCCATCTTGTGCTAAACCCTGTCCTCCCAACTTGGTGTCAACCACGACCCCCAGACCCATCCCTGGGGGTGTCCAAGGCCAGGTTGGATGGGGCTTGGAGCCCCCTGACCCAGTGGGAGGGGTCCCTGCCCATGGCAGAGGGACTGGATGGGCTTGGAGGTCCCTCCCAACCCAACCCATCCCATGATCCCAACTTGGTGTCAACCAGAACCCCCAGACCCCATCCCTGGAGGTGTCCAAGGCCAGGTTGGATGGGGCTTGGAGCCCCTGATCCAGTGGGAGGGATCCGTCCCCTTGGCCTGGAGTGGGACTGGTTGGCCTTTGAGATCCCTTCCAACCCAACCCATCCCATGGTTCCATGATCCCAACTTGGTGTCAACACAAACTGCCCCAAAAGAGAAGAAATTCCAACCAAATTGCCCCAAAAAGGAAGAAATTCCCCACAAATTGCCTCAAAAGAGAAGAATTTCCTCAAAACTGCCCCAAAAGGGAAGAAATTCCCCCAAATCCCATCCCTGGAGGTGTCCAAGGCCAGGTTGGATGGGGTTTGGAGCCCCCTGACCCAGTGGGAGGGATCCATCCCCTTGGCCTGGGGTGGGACTGGTTGGCCTTTGAGATCCCTTCCAACCCAACCCATCCCATGGTTCCATGATCCCAACTTGGTGTCAACACAAACTGCCCCAAAAGAGAAGAAATTCCCCCTAAATTGCCCCAAAAGAGAAGAAATTCCCCCAAATCCCATCCCTGGGGGTGTCCAAGGCCAGGTTGGGTGGATCTTGGAGCCCCCTGACCCAGTGGGAGGGGTCTCTGCCCCTGGGGTTGGATCTGGATGGGCTTGGAGGTCCCTTCCAACCCATCCCAAGCTTCCATGATCAAAAATAGCTTCGATGTTGCTCCAAAACCTGAATTTGGACCCCGAAACCCACCAAGAATTAAAGCCCCCCCAAGGAAGGGGCGCGGGGTGAGGGGTGGGAGTGGTGTCACCTTCATGACGTTGAAGAGCACCTCCTGGCCCAGGCTGTCCTGGCCCTTGAAGAACTCGTGCTCGGGGTAGGTGCGGGCGATGTCGCGCCGGATCAGCTTCTCGCAGGGCGAGGACATCTTGAGGAGCTCCGAGTACTGGTTCTTGACGGGCATCTCGGTGGCACTGCAGAGCAGCTGCCACACGATGGCCCGGAAGTGGTGGGGGATCCCCTTCCGGATCAGTTCCTGCCCAAAACCAAGGGGAAAAACCAGGAGAAAACAACTTCTGGGGAGATCTTCCAATCATCCGGTTGGGAAAGACCTTGACGCGGCCCTTTGGGAAAGACCTTGGAGAGCATCGAGTCCAACCAAACCCATCTCCTGCCAAACCCTGTCCTTCACCAACCCACCCACCCATCTTTAACCCCTCCAGGGGTGGCACCTCCACCCCCCCGGGTGCCTCTGCCAGGGCCTGAGAACCCTTTTGGTGAAGAGATTTCTCCTGAGGTCCAATCGGCTCCTCCCCAGACACAACTCACGGCCATTCCCTCTCGTCCCATCTCCTGTCCCTTGGGAGAAGAGACCCCCAGCCCCCTCCCCACAGCCTCCTCTCGGGCACTTGCAGACACTGCTGAGGTCTCCCCTCGGCCTCCTTTCTCCAAGCTGAACCCCCCCAGGTCCCTCAGCCTCTCCTCCCAGCACTTGGTCTCCAGCCCCTCCCCAGCCCCGTTGCCCCTCTCTGGACGCGCTCCAGCCCCTCAATGTCCTTCTTGGAGAGACTCAACAGGCTGAGAAAGGATTTCTTCCCTTAATACTACAATTAATGACATCTCAAAGTCATTAAGATGGGCCTCAAGCTTCAGTTTTTGAACTTTGGAGCATTTACCCCAATAATGTGTGGTTTGGGAATCAAAGAGAAGAACCAAATTTAATGATTTTCCATCAAAATCCGAGGGCTGGAGAACCTCTGCCATGAGGCCAGGCTGGGAGAGGTGGGGTTGGTCAACTGGAGAGGAGAAGGCTCTGGGGAGACCTTAGAGCAGCTTCCAGTAGGGAAAGGGGCTCCAGGAGAGCTGGGGAGGGGCTTTGTCCAAGGGCCTGGAGGGGTGGGAGGAGGGGGAACGGCTTTAACTGGGAAGGGGGGAGACTGAGATGGGACCTTGGGAAGGAATTCTTCAGGAGGAGGGTGGGGAGGCCCTGGGCCAGGGTGCCCAGAGCAGGGGTGGCTGCCCCATCCCTGGGGGTGTCCAAGGTCAGGCTGGATGGGGCTTGGAGCCCCCTGACCCAGTGGGAGGGGTCCCTGCCCATGGCAGAGGGACTGGGTGGGCTTGGAGGTCCCTCCCAACCCAACCCATCCCATGATCCCAACTTGGTGTCAACCACGACCCCCAGACCCCATCCCTGGAGGTGTCCAAGGCCAGGTGGGATGGGGTTTGGAGCCCCCTGACCCAGTGGGAGGTGTCCCTGCCCCTGGGGTTGGATCTGGATGGGCTTGGAGGTCCCTTCCAACCCATCCCATGGTTCCATGATCAAAAATAGCTTCGATGTTGCTCCAAAACCTGAATTCAGACCCCAAAACACCCAACTCTTTGTTCCTGAATTCCGAGTGAAACCCAACAGGGAAGAGGAGATCTGGGCTGGGTGGGGCAGGAGGTCCTTCTGCGAGGGAAGGGCTCTCCTGCTGCCACAAGGGAAGGTTCCAAGAGCTTCTGGTGGAACCCAACCCCACCAAGAATTAACACCCACTTAGAACAGCTTCCAAAGCGGAAGGTGCAGGGCAAGGGGTGGGACTGGATGGCCTTGGAGGTCCCATCCAACCCAACCCATCCCATCATTCCCTGATTCTAGGAGACTGGTGTCTCATAGAATCCTTGGAGTGGGGGGCCCAGAAGTGCCCCCAGCACTCGAGGTGAAGCCTCCCCAGTGCCCAGGGCAGGGGCACAAGCCCTGCCCTGCTCCTGCTGCCCACGCTGCCTCTGACCCAGCCCAAGATGCCCTTGGCCTTCTTGGCCACCACTGCTGCCTCGTGTTCAGCCGCTGCCAACCAACACCCCCAGGGCCTTCTCCTCCAGGCCCTCTCCAGCCCTTCTTCCCCAGGGCTGGAACCTTGCAGGGGGTTGTTGTGTCCCAAGGGCAGGACTGGGCACTTGGCCTTGAACCCCAACCCATTGGTCTCAGCCCCTGGACACAGCCTGCCCAGATCCCTCTGTAGATCCTCCAGCCCCTGGACACAGCCTGCCCAGATCCCTCTGTAGATCCTCCAGCCCCTGGACACAGCCTGGCCAGATCCCTCTGTAGATCCTCCAGCCCCTGGACACAGCCTGCCCAGATCCCTCTGTAGATCCTCCAGCCCCTGGATCCAGCCTGGCCAGATCCCTCTGTAGATCCTCCAGCCCATGGATCCAGCCTGGCCAGATCCCTCTGTAGATCCTCCAGCCCCTGGATCCAGCCTGGCCAGATCCCTCTGTAGATCCTCCAGCCCCTGGACACAGCCTGGCCAGATCCCTCTGTAGATCCTCCAGCCCCTGGACACAGCCTGGCCAGATCCCTCTGTAGATCCTCCAGCCCCTGGACACAGCTTGGCCAGATCCCTCTGTAGATCCTCCAGCCCATGGACACAGCCTGCCCAGATCCCTCTGTAGATCCTCCAGCCCCTGGATCCAGCCTGCCCAGATCCCTCTGTAGATGCTCCAGCCCCTGGACACAGCCTGCCCAGATCCCTCTGTAGATCCTCCAGCCCCTGGACCCAGCCTGCCCAGATCCCTCTGTAGATCCTCCAGCCCCTGGATCCAGCCTGCCCAGATCCCTCTGTAGATCCTCCAGCCCCTGGATCCAGCCTGGCCAGGTCCCTCTGTAGATGCTCCTCCCCCTCAGCCCCTGGATCCAGCCTGCCCAGATCCCTCTGTAGATCCTCCAGCCCCTGGATCCAGCCTGCCCAGATCCCTCTGTAGATCCTCCAGCCCCTGGATCCAGCCTGCCCAGATCCCTCTGTAGATGCTCCTCCCCCTCAGCCCCTGGACCCAGCCTGGCCAGGTCCCTCTGCAGACCCTTCCTGCCCTCAACCCTCTAATCCAGGTCATTAATCAGGACGGGCCCCAGCACTGAGCGCTGGGACCACCCCTTGGAGTGGCCTCCAACTGGGCTGAGCTCCATTCCCCACCTGCCTTTGGCCACTTTCTGAGCCAGCAGAGGCTCTGCCTGTGCAGGCCAAGGGCACCGGTTCCTCCAGCAGAACCTCGTGAGGAACAGGAACGGTGTCCAAGGCTTCAGCAGAGTCCAAGCAGCCACAGGCAGAGCCTTCCCCTCGTCCAGTCACCGGGAACCTCCTCGTGGAAGGAGTTGGGGTTGGTGGGGCAGGAGTTGTCCTTCCCAAAAGCCAAGGTCTCACCCTCTGCAGATGCTCTGTTGATGCCAATCAGGTGAGGAAGCTCCTCGTGGATGAGGAGACCTCGTCCTGTCCCAGCCCCAGGAAGGTCACAGTATCCCAGTATCACAGGGTTGGAAAGGACCTCCCAGATCATCCAGTCCAAGCAATGACCCAACACCAACACCAACACCACCCATCATCTAACCCATGGCACTCAGTGCCTCATCCAGTCTCCCCTTAAACACCTCCAGGGTCGGTGACTCCACCCCCTCCCTGGGTGCCCATTCCAGTGACCAATCACCCTTCCAGTGAAGAACTTCTTCCTCACATCAAGTCTAACCTTTCCCTGACCAAGCTTGAGTCCATCCCCTCCAGTTCTGTCCCCTGAGAGAAGAGACCAACCCCTGCCCGACCACAACCTCCTTTTAGGGAGTTGTAGAGAGCAATGAGGTCTCCCCTGAGCCTCCTCTTCTCCAGACTAAACAGCCCCAGCTCCCTCAGTCTCTCCTCGTAGGGCTTGTGCTCCAGCCCCTTCCCCATCTTCGTTGCCCTCCTCTGGACACTCTCCAGCATCCTGACATCTTTCCCAAACTGGGGGGCCCAGAACTGGACACAGGATTCAAGGTGAGGCCTGACCAGTGCCGAGCACAGGGGGACGATAACTCCTCTGCTCCTGCTGGCCACACTATTCCTGATGCCCACCAGGATGCCATTGGCCTTCTTGGCCACCTGGGCACACTGCTGGCTCATGGGGAGCTTCCTGTCCACCAGCACTCCCAGGTCCCTTTCTGCCTGACTCCTCTCCAGCCACTCTGTCCCCAGTCTGGAGCTCTGCATGGGATTGTTGTGTCCAAAATGAAGTACCCGACGTTTGGACTCATTAAACATCATCCCATTGGAATGGGCCCATGGATCCAGTCTGTCCAGGTCCCTCTGCAGGGCCATCCTACCCTCTAACAGATCAACCCTTCCTCCCAGCTTGGTATCATCTGCAAATTTGCTGATGATGGACTCAATCCCCTCATCCAGATCATCAATAAAGATATTAAACAGGACGGGACCCAGGTCGACGCAGATTTCCTCAAGAGGGTTAAAGCAAGACTTGAAAAGAAAGCCCCCTCCTCACCTTCAGCAGCTTCTCCTTCTTCTTCCTCCACTCATCCCACTCGTTGACGATGCGGCCCCAGAGGATCCAGGTGTCCTCCTCCAGGTGGCTGAGGTTGGAGGAGGCCGAGGAGCTGGAGACCAAGGAGGAGCCGCTGTTCCTCCGCGAGCCGTTCATGGAGCGCATCGACTTGGAGTCGGCCTCCAGCAGCCTGGGGGGAGAGCAAGAGGGCTCCAAACCAGCCCAAAAGGAGGAGAAAGCCCCCAAATGGGCCTGAAAAGAGGAGATATTGCCCCAAAATGACCTCAAAAGGGGAGAAAGTCCCTCAAAAATGACCCAAATGGGAAGAAATTGCCCCCAAAAGGGAAGAAATTAGCACAAAACAGCCCCAAAAGGGAAGAAATTGCCCCAAAACTGGACCAAAAGGGAAGAAATTCCCCACAAATTGTCCCAAAAGAGAAGAAATTCCCCCCAAAATGGAAGAAATTAGCACAAAACAGCCCCAAAAGGGAAGAAATTACCCCCAAAAGGGAAGAAATTAGCACAAAACAGCCCCAAAAGGGAAGAAATTACCCAGAAATTGTCCCAAAAGAGAAGAAATTCCCCCAAAATGGAAGAAATTAGCACAAAACAGCCCCAAAAGGGAAGAAATTACCCCCAAAAGGGAAGAAATTGCCCTAAAACTGGACCAAAACGGAAGAAATTCCCCACATTTTGTCCCAAAAGAGAAGAAATTCCCCCACAAATGGAAGAAATTAGCACAAAACAGCCCCAAAAGGGAAGAAATTACCCCCAAAAGGGAAGAAATTGCCCCAAAATTGGCCCAAAAGGGAAGAAATTCTCCACAAATTGACTCAAAAGAGAAGACATTCCCCCCAAAAAGGAATAAAGTCCCCAAAAGGGAAGAAATTGCCCCCAAACTGCCCCAAAAGATAAGAAATTCCCCCAAACCAGCCCCAAAACAGAAGAAATTCTCCCAAAACTGGCCCAAAAGAGAAGAAATTCCCCCAAAACTGCCCAAAAAGATAAGAAAATCCCCTAAAACTGCCCCAAAAGAGAAGAAATTCCCCCAAAAGGGAAGAAATTGCCCCCAAACTGCCCCAAAAGATAAGAAATTCCCCCAAACCAGCCCCAAAACAGAAGAAATTCTCCCAAAACTGTCCAAAAGGGAAGGAATTTCCCCCAATTGCCCCAAAAGATAAGAAATTCCCCCCAAACAGCCCCAAAAGAGAAAAAATTCCCCTAAAACTGTCCCAAAAGAGAAGAAATTCCTCCAAAACTGCCCCAAAAGGGAAGAAATTTCCCCCAAAAGGGAAGAAATTTCCCCCAATAGCCCCAAAAGAGAAGAAATTCCCCCCAAACAGCCCCAAAAGATAAGAAATTCCCCCAAAATTGCCCCAAAAGAGAGAAATTCCTCCAAAATTGCCCCAAAAGGGAAGAAATTTCCCCCAAAAGGGAAGAAATTTCCCCCAATAGCCCCAAAAGATAAAAAAATTCCCCCAAAATTGCCCCAAAATTGCCCCAAAAGAGAGAAATTCCTCCAAAATTGCCCCAAAAGGGAAGAAATCAGCCCCAAACCACCTCAAAAATAGAGATATTTTCTCAAAACAACTCCAAAGGAGAAGGAGCCTCCCCCAAACCACCCCAAACAAGGAGAGATTCCCTCAAAACGGCGTCAAAGGAGGAGAGATTCCCCCAAAATCCACCAAAAGGAGGAGCAATTCCCCCTCAAACTCCCTGAGAAAGGAGCGATTCCCTCAAAACTCCCACCAAGGAGCAGAGATTCCCAGAAAAGAAACACAAAGGAGGAGAAGTTCCCCCAAAACCACTCCAAAGAGGGAGATGTTCCCCCAAAAGTGACCCAAAGAGGAAGAGATTCTCCCCAAACAGCCCCAAAGGAGGAGATGTTCCTCCAAAAAAGGAGATGTTCCTCCAAAAAAGGAGATGTTCCTCCAAAAAAGGAGATGTTCCTCCAAAAGAGACCCAAAGGAGAAGAGATTCCCCCAAAGAAGAGATTCCCTTCCAACCCAACCCATCCCATTGGTCCATGATCCCAACTTGGTGTCAACCAGGACCCCCAAATCCCACCCCTGGAGGTGTCCAAGGCCAGGTTGGATGGGGCTTGGAGCCCCCTGACCCATGGCAGAGAGGTTGGGACCGGATGGGCTTGGAGGTCCCTCCCAACCCAACCCAACCCAACCCAACCCAACCCAACTGAACCCAACCCAACCCACCCCAACCCAACCCAATTCAACCCAACCCAACCCACCCCAACCCAACTCAACCCAACCCACCCCAACCCAACTCAACCCAACCCAACCCACCCCAACCCAACTGAACCCAACCCAACTCAACCCAACCCAACCCACCCCAACCCAACTGAACCCAACCCAACCCACCCCACCCCACTCCAACCCACCCCAACCCAACCCAACTCAACCCAACCCACCCCAACCCAACTCAACCCAACCCACCCCAACCCAACTGAACCCAACCCAATTCAACCCAACCCAACCCACCCCACCCCAACCCAACTGAACCCAACCCAACCCACCCCACCCCACTCCAACCCACCCCAACCCAACCCAACTCAACCCAACCCACCCCAACCCAACTCAACCCAATTCAACCCACCCCACCCCACCCCACCCCACCCCACCCCAACCCAACTCAACCCAACCCACCCCACCCCAACCCACCCCAACCCAACTGAACCGAACCCAACCCACCCCACCCCACCCCAACCCAACCCAACTGAACCCAACCCACCCCAACCCAACCCAACCCACCCCAACCCAACTCAACCCACCCCACCCCACCCCAACCCAATCCAACCCAACTCAACCCACCCCAACCCAACCCAACCCACCCCAACCCAACTCAACCCACCCCACCCCACCCCAACCCAATCCAACCCAACTCAACCCACCCCACCCCACCCCAACCCAATCCAACCCAACTCAACCCACCCCAACCCAACCCAACCCACCCCACCCCACCCCAACCCAACCCAACTGAACCCAACCCAACCCACCCCAACCCAACCCAACCCAACTGAACCCACCCCACCCCACCCCACCCCACCCCGTGACTCCCTCGAAGGCTTTGCCCCCAAAAAGGCCATTTTGGGTGCCCTCCCTCACCGGTTCTGCTCCTCCAGCTTCGCCAGCAGCTCCAGCTCGTCGGGGCTGAGGTTCTCCGAGTCGGAGGTGGGCGAACACGCGGGCGCCGAGTGCGCCGCCGAGAGCCCCTCGTGGGACGACGAGTCGGGGCTGACGGCCGGCGACGCCATGGCGGTGGGGACGCAGCGACCGCGGGGGGGGCCTCACCTGGAACACCAAAGCCCAGCGTGAGCAGGATGGGACCCCTCCACCTTTGGGTCCTCTCAAAAAGAGCCCCGTTTTGGGCCATTCTGTAGAAATCCAGAATCGAGCGGTCGCTCCGGTCGAATCCGGTCGCCATCATCTCTGAATTCCTGACAAAAATTCCATTTCAACCCGGTTTTTCTCCCATCAGGAGGGGTCTGAGGGCACCAAGAGCTCCACGTGGAGATGGGAGACAAGGGGTGACCATCGGGGTCACCAGAGCTCCGTGATATCTGCATTGATGGTACCAGGGGTGGGAACGAGGGCACCCCCGGCACGGCCAGGGTGACCCCAGGCTGAGGGGGGCAGTGGGAGGGGAGGGGTGGGGAGGGAGATGGGGTGGGGTGGGTGGGGTGGGAGGGGGTGGGATGGGAGGGGTGGGGATGGGAGGGAATGGGGTGGGAGGGGTGGGGATGGGATGGGGAGGGGTGGGGTGGGAGGGGTGGGGATGGGTGGGAGGGGATGGGAGGGAATGGGGTGGGAGGGGAGGGGACGGGATGGGGAGGGGAGGGGTGGGGTGGGTTGGTGGGGTGGGGTGGGATGGGATGGGAGGGGGTGGGTGGGATGGGATGGGATGGGAGGGGTGGGGATGGGTGGGAGGGGATGGGAGGGAATGGGGTGGGAGGGGAGGGGATGGGGAGGGGTGGGGATGGGTGGGGTGGGAGGGGATGGAAGGGGATGGGAGGGGATGGGATGGGGTGGGAGGGGTGGGGATGGGAGGGGCAGGAATGGGGAAGGGAGGGGTTGGGAGGGGATGGGAGGGGAGGGGATGGGTGGGGGTGGGAGGGGATGGGGTGGGAGGGGAGGGGTGGGGATGGGTGGGAGGAGATGGGATGGGAGGAGAGGGGATGGGAGGGGATGGGTGGGGAGGGGCAGAGATGGGATGGGATGGGTGGGAGGGGAGGGGATGGGTGGGAGGAGATGGGATGGGAGGGGGTGGGTGGGATGGGAGGGGCAGGGATGGGAGGGGATGGGAGGGGTGGGGTGGGAGGAGATGGGTGGGAGGGGATGGGAGGGGTGGGGTGGGATGGGAGGAGATGGGATGGGAGGGGGTGGGGATGGGTGGGAGAGGATGGGGTGGGAGGGGAGGGGATGGGGTGGGAGGGGTGGGGATGGGTGGGAGGAGATGGGATGGGAAGGGATGGGTGGGAGGGGAGGGGTTGGGAGGGGAGGGGATGGGAGGGAGTGGGTGGGGTGGGAGGGGATCCAGAGGGACCTGGCCAGGCTGGAGAAGTGGGGCTGTGAGACCCTCAAGAGGTTCAACCAGGCCAAGGGGAGGGTCCTGCACCGGGGTCGGGACAACCCGAGGTCTGAGCGCGGGGATGGGGACGATGGGATTGGGAGAAACCCTGAGGAGAAGGTCTTGGGGTGCTGGGGGAGGAGAAGGATGGGCTGGATGGGCCTTGGAGCCCCTGACCCAGTGGGAGGGATCCGTCCCCTTGGCCTGGGGTGGGACTGGTTGGCCTTTGAGGTCCCTCCCAACCCAACCCATCCCATGATCCCAACTTGGTGTCAACCAGGACCCCCAGACCCCATCCCTGGAGGTGTCCAAGGCCAGGTTGGGTGGGGTTTGGAGCCCCTGATCCAGTGGGAGGGATCTGTCCCCTTGGCCTGGGGTGGGACTGGTTGGCCTTTGAGGTCCCTTCCAACCCAACCCATCCCATGGTTCCATGATCCCAACTTGGTGTCAACACAAACTGCCCCAAAAGAGAAGAAATTCCAACCAAATCGCCCCAAAAGGGAAGAAATTCCCCACAAATTGCCTCAAAAGAGAAGAATTTCCTCAAAACTGCCCCAAAAGGGAAGAAATTCCCCCAAATCCCATCCCTGGAGGTGTCCAAGGCCGGGTTGGGTGGATCTTGGAGCCCCCTGACCCAGTGGGAGGGGTCCCTGGCCACGGCAGATGAACTGGATGGGCTTGGAGGTCCCTCCCAACCCAACCCATCCCATGGTTCCCCGACCTCGTGGTGGCCCAGAATCAGCTGATCCAAATTACCCCAAAAGGTGGAAATTAACCCCAAATGAGCTGATTTTGGGAAGGAAATGCAGGAAAGGAGGATTTCCAGGCCATCACCCTTCCCTCCAGGGGTTGAGGTCACCCAGTTTGCCCATTTTGGTGGGATTTTGTGGAAAAAATGCTTCCCTGGAGAGGAACCAACGCTGCTTTGGGATTGCAGAATTGGGGTGAAAAAGGGGTGATCGAGGGGTGCTGCAAAAAAAAAAGGGGTCTTTGGTGAGGATTTGCTGGAGGAGCAGCAGGGACTGAGATCCCTCGAGGCTCCTCCAGTCTTGTTTTGGGCTGAAAAACCTCCTTTTGGTGAAAAATCACTGCTGAAGGGGCTGAAGGAAGCGGAGGAAAGAGATCAAAACCAGCAGCGCCCGAAGGAATTTTCCCAATTTGGGCTTCATTTGCGCCGAATAAATGAGAAATCCAGGAGGTTTGAACCAAAAAGGCAGCTTTTTGACCCATTTTTTTCAGGGGGAAACCCAAGATGCAGCAAAATGAGAGAAGAGGAAGCGAAGGGTTGGGGGAAAAAAATTCCCCCCTGTTTGGTTTTCCCAAAGCAGCAAAATTTCACTGAGTGGGAAGAACCGGGTCAATCCTTAATGGGAGTTGTTAATTAAACAGGGAATTTTTTAATTAGGGGGGGGTAAAAAGTCTTAATTATAATTAATTCTGCCCCACGCTGCCTCTTCCGGGATGGGGCTCGTCCGGTAGCGCTGGGAAAGCCGTTAATTTATTTGATTTAATTAATATTTCCCTGTGAGATCGGGTTGATTTCACCCAAAATAGTGATTTAATGCCAAAAATAACGAGTGCTGCCGGTGCAAAATTAGAAATTATTGATTAAACCAGGTTCAAGGGGCTTCCAGAATGGCCTGAAATGGCTTTTGAGGAAAATCTGCATTCCCACAGGGGAGGAGAAAGGGGAAAACCCGCGCGTGGATGGGCCTGGGGTGGGTGAAATGGGTGATTTCACCCCAAAAAAATGAGGTTGGCAAAGGGTGATGTTGGGTTTGAGGCCCAGAAAAATGGGGGGGAAAGGAAGTTGTAATTTTTTTGGGGGGGAAATCCTTGAGGAATTGTAGAGTGGAGGGAAGGAGGAGGCGGCGGCGTTCCAGGGCTCCCCTTGCGCTCGTCGAGAGGGGACGGGGGGGGAAATTTGTTAAAAACCACCTGGATTTGGAGGGGAAAATGAAAAAGTTTCAGGGAGGGTGGCAAAGGCCCCGAGGAAATTGGGGGAAAAAAGTGTGGAAAAGGGTCTGGAGAGGCCACCACGGCAGCCAAGAGGAGGGAATTGGTCCCAAAAGGGGCTCGGATGCTCCTGATTTCAACCCCTTTGAGCAGGGGGATGCCATCAAAATTAACATTTTCTGGTTGAAGGCCCCAATTCCCCATCGTTTTCACTCTTTTCCGTCCCCAAAACCACCATCACTCAACCAAAATACCCTGGAAAATGCCCAATTCCACCACTATTCCCAGACACCAACCTCAAACTGGAGCTGCTGGGGAGGGAAACATTCACCAGTCCCTCCTCGGACTTCAAATTGACCAATTTGGGCCCTTTTTGACCCATTTTTGCAGTGCTTTGCGCTTCCCTCCCCCCTTAAAGCCTTTTCCAGCTCTTTTTATGCCCCTTTCTGCCCCATTTTGTGCCTTTCTACCCCATTTTACGCCCCTTCTGCCCCATTTTACACCTCTTCCTCCCAATTTCAGGCCTTTTCCTGTTGTTTTCCACATTTCCTCCTCATTTTATGCCCTTCCCCCTCATTTTACACCTTTTCTGTCCCTTTTATGCCATTTCTACCCCATTTTATGCCTTTTACCCCATTTTATGCCATTTCTACCCCATTTTACGCCCTTTCTGCCCCATCTTCTGCCCCTTTAGCCCCATTTTCTGCCTCTTCCTCCCCATTTTATGCATTTTCCCAGTTTTATGTGTTTCCTCCTCATTTTATGCCCTTTCCACCTCCTTTTATGCCCTTTCTGCCCCATTTTGTGCTTCTTCCTTCCCATTTTACACCATTTCTGCCCCATTTTACACCTCTTTGCCCCATTTTATGCCCCTTTTGCCCCATTTTACACCTCTTCCTCCCAATTTCAGGCCTTTTCCTGTTGTTTTCCACATTTCCTCCTCATTTTATGCCCTTTCCCCTCATTTTACACCTTTTCTGTCCCTTTTTATGCCATTTCTACCCTATTTTATGCCCTTTTTACCCCATTTTATGCCATTTCTACCCCATTTTACGCCCTTTCTGCCCCATCTTCTGCCCCTTCTGCCCCATTTTACACCTCTCCCTCCCCATTTTATGCATTTTCCCAGTTTTATGTGTTTCCTCCTCATTTTATGCCCTTTCTGCCCCATTTTGTGCTTCTTCCTTCCCATTTTACACAATTTCTGCCCCATTTTACACCTCTTTTGCCCCATTTTATGCCCCTTCTGCCCCATTTTATGCCTCTTCCTCCCCATTTTATGCATTTCCTCCTCATTTCACACCTTTTCTGTCCCATTTTATGCCATTTCCACCCCATTTTATGCCTTTTACCCCATTTTATGCCATTTCTACCCCATTTTACGCCCTTTCTGCCTCATCTTCTGCCCCTTCTGCCCCATTTTACACCTCTCCCTCCCCATTTTACACCTCTCCCTCCCCATTTTATGTTTCCTCCTCATTTTATGCCCTTTCCACCTCCTTTTATGCCCTTTCTGCCCCATTTTGTGCTTCTTCCTTCCCATTTTACACCATTTCTGCCCCATTTTACACCTCTTTGCCCCATTTTATGCCCCTTTTGCCCCATTTTACACCTCTTCCTCCCAATTTCAGGCCTTTTCCTGTTGTTTTCCACATTTCCTCCTCATTTTATGCCCTTTCCCCTCATTTTACACCTTTTCTGTCCCTTTTTATGCTATTTCTACCCCATTTTATGCCCTTTTTACCCCATTTTATGCCATTTCTACCCCATTTTACGCCCTTTCTGCCCCATCTTCTGCCCCTTCTGCCCCATTTTCTGCCTCTTCCTCCCCATTTTATGTTTTCTCCTCATTTTACGCCCTTTCCACCTCCTTTTAAGCCCTTTCTGCCCCATTTTGTGCTTCTTCCTTCCCATTTTACACCATTTCTGCCCCATTTGACACCATTTCTGCCCCATTTTACACCTCTTTGCCCCATTTTACGCCCCTTCTGCCCCATTTTACACCTCTTCCTCCCAATTTCAGGGAGGGAACATTCACCAGTCCCTCCTCGGACTTCAAATTGACCAATTTGGGCCCTTTTTGACCCATTTTTGCAGTGCTTTGCGCTTCCCTCCCCCTTAATGCCTTTTCCAGCTCTTTTTATGCCCCTTTCTGCCCCATTTTGTGCCTTTCTACCCCATTTTACACCCCTTCTGCCCCATTTTACACCTCTTCCTCCCAATTTCAGGCCTTTTCCTGTTGTTTTCCACATTTCCTCCTCATTTTATGCCCTTTCCCCTCATTTTACACCTTTTCTGTCCCTTTTTATGCCATTTCTACCCTATGTTATGCCCTTTTTACCCCATTTTATGCCATTTCTACCCATTTTACGCCCTTTATGCCCCATCTTCTGCCCCTTCTGCCCCATTTTACACCTCTCCCTCCCCATTTTATGCATTTTCCCAGTTTTATGTGTTTCCTCCTCATTTTATACCCTTTCTGCCCCATTTTGTGCTTCTTCCTTCCCATTTTACACCATTTCTGCCCCATTTTACACCTCTTTTGCCCTATTTTATGCCCCTTCTGCCCCATTTTCTGCCTCTTCCTCCCCATTTTATGTTTCCTCTCCTCATTTTACGCCCTTTCCACCTCCTTTTCTGCCCTTTCTGCCCCATTTTGTGCTTCTTCCTTCCCATTTTACACCATTTCTGCCCCATTTTACACCATTTCTGCCCCATTTTAAACCTCTTTTGCCTTATTTTATGCCCCTTCTGCCCCATTTTATGCCTCTTCCTCCCCATTTTATGCATTTCCTCCTCATTTCACACCTTTTCTGTCCCATTTTATGCCATTTCCACCCCATTTTTATGCCTTTTACCCCATTTTATGCCATTTCTACCCCATTTTACGCCCTTTCTGCCCCATCTTCTGCCCCTTCTGCCCCATTTTCTGCCTCTCCCTCCCCATTTTATGTTTCCTCCTCATTTTACGCCCTTTCCACCTCCTTTTCTGCCCTTTCTGCCCCATTTTGTGCTTCTTCCTTCCCATTTTACACCATTTCTGCCCCATTTTACACCATTTCTGCCCCATTTTACACCTCTTTGCCCCATTTTATGCCCCTTTTGCCCCATTTTACACCTCTTCCTCCCAATTTCAGGCCTTTTCCTGTTGTTTTCCACATTTCCTCCTCATTTTATGCCCTTTCCCCTCATTTTACACCTTTTCTGTCCCTTTTTATGCCATTTCTACCCTATTTTATGCCCTTTTTACCCCATTTTATGCCATTTCTACCCCATTTTACGCCCTTTCTGCCCCATCTTCTGCCCCTTCTGCCCCATTTTACACCTCTTCCTCCCCATTTTATGCATTTTCCCAGTTTTATGTGTTTCCTCCTCATTTTATTCCCTTTCTGCCCCATTTTGTGCTTCTTCCTTCCCATTTTACACCATTTCTGCCCCATTTTACACCTCTTTTGCCCTATTTTATGCCCCCTTCTGCCCCATTTTATGCTTCTTCCTCCCCATTTTATGCCTTTTACCCCATTTTATGCCATTTCTACCCCATTTTACGCCCCTTCTGCCCCATCTTCTGCCCCTTCTGCCCCATTTTCTGCCTCTTCCTCCCCATTTTATGTTTCCTCCTCATTTTACGCCCCTTCCACCTCCTTTTCTGCCCTTTCTGCCCCATTTTGTGATTCTTCCTTCCATTTTACACCCTTTTCATCCTTTTTCCACCTCTTTCACCCCATTTTATGCCCCTTTAGCCCATTTTACACCTCTCCCTCCCCATTTTATGCATTTTCCCAGTTTTATGTGTTTCCTCATTTTATGCCCTTTCCACCTCCTTTTATTCCCTTTCTGCCCCATTTTGTGCTTCTTCCTTCCCATTTTACACCATTTCTGCCCCATTTTACACCATTTCTGCCCCATTTTGTGCTTCTTCCTCCCCATTTTATGCATTTCCTCCTCATTTTACACCTTTCCCGTCCCATTTTCCAACCTTTCCACCCCATTTTGTGCTCCTTCCTTCCCATTTTATGCCCTTTCTGCCCTTTTCCCACCTCTTTCACCCCATTTTATGCCCCTTTAGCCCCATTTTACACCTCTCCCTCCCCATTTTATGCATTTTCCCAGTTTTATGTATAATTTCTCCTCATTTTACGCCCTTTCCACCTCCTTTTAAGCCCTTTTCTGCCCCATTTTGTGCTCCTTCCTTCCCATTTTACATCCTTTCCATCCTTTTTACACCACTTTTGCCCCATTTTATGCCTCTTCCATCCCATTTTCTGCCCCTTTCTGCCACTTTATATCTTTCCCACCCCATTTTACGCCTCCTCTGCCCCATTTTCCGCCCTTTCTGCCCGTTTTCCTCCTTTTCCTCCCCATTTCACACCTTTTCTGCCCATTTTATGCCCTTTCCTCTCCTTTTTGTGCCCCTTCCACACTATTTTACACCCCTTTCTCCCTGTTTTACATCATTTCCTCCCATTTTTTTGCCCTTTCTGCCCCATTTTATGCCTCTTCTGCCCGTTTTTATGCCCTTTTTGCCCATTTTTATACCTCTTCTGCCCCATTTTTATGCCTTTTCTTCCCATTTTTATGCCTTTACTTCCCATTTTTATGCCTTTTCGTCCCATTTTTATGCCTTTCTTCCCATTTTTATGCCTTTCTTCCCATTTTTATGCCTTTCCCACCCATTTTTGCAGGGTCTCAGTGTCATTTTGCCCCTTTTCCACCCCATTTTCACACTATATCCGACGCCGTTTTCTCAGCGTCTTGCAGTGCCATTTTCTGCCTTTTTTGGCCCAATTTTTCCTGTTTCCACCTTTGTTCTTTTCCTTTGCCTTTTTCACCACCCCTCTAAAAAGTTCATCAAAGCAGGGATTCATTCCCAGGAATTTTTGGAGGCTCCAGGGAGCGATTCCACCTTTTCCATCAAATAGTCAAAAATCAGTCAATTTGCCAGAAATCCCAATTATTAATGTGCAAAAAAAAGAGATGGAAAAGGCAAAATAAAATGGATTAAACCACCAATAATTTATCAGGACATCCTCAACAGCCAGAAAAGAGGTGGAAAATGGGGAAAAAAATGGTTTAAACACTGCAGGGTTTGAAGGAGGTGAAATTTTACATTTAAATCCCCCCAAGATTTAAAAAAGCCCCAAACCCACCCAAAAAAAAACCCCAAAACTGGAGAAAAATTGAATTCAACACCAAAATGGAGCAAGAAAAACGCCCCCCCCCCCTCCCCCCCCCCTCCGACGCCGGCCACAAAACTGCATTTCAAAACGTGGCTTTTTGGGCAAAACCCCCCCAAATGCCACTGTAATGGTGATTTTTGAGTTATTTTGCAGCCCTAAATTGCTCAAAATGAACCCAAAACGGGGAAGGTTTGGTGTCTTTTAGGATTTTTCACCAAAATAGGGTGGGTTTTTTTTTTATTCCCTCCATCCTGGCTGCAGCTGAAAAGCCGCCGGCAAAGCCTTGATTGATGGAAAAACAGCAGAAAAAGGGCAAAATAAAAATGAAAAGGGGGGGGGGGACATTGGGGAAACCCCCCCCCCCTCAGAATTTGATGGGAATTCTCCAGATGGAGCTAAAATCCTGGGCTTTTGACCCAAAAGCAGAGGCTCAGAGGGTGGGCACAAAGCCTCGGCCGCCGCCGTCGCTCCATCCTCTGGGAGGCTGCAGGAAGGAGGGGGGGGGGGGTTTAGGGGGGGGCACCCAGGGACCCCCCCC
>JAUMJJ010000769.1:0-27571 GCA_033556795.1 Tapera naevia | reverse complement strand
GGGTGTTCCTTCTGGGAGAAGGTGGCCTAAGGAGATTGAGGGTTGGTTTCGTAGGCCTGTGAGTAGGGTAGCTAGTCATAAAGGAAGGGCGAGGGCTATGTTTATTGATAGTTGGTGGTGGGGGTGAATGTATATGGGAGTAGGCCTAGTAGGTTAATTGTAAGTAGTAATAGTATAAGGGAGGTTAAAATTAGGGCTCATTTGTGTCCTTTTTTGTCTAGGGGAATTATTAGTTGTTTTGTGATTAAGTGGATAACTCAGGATTGGAGGGTAGAGAGTCGGTTTGTAATTCATCGGTTACCTTGGGCTGGGATAAGTAGCACAGGGAATAATATTGAGATAAGGATTAGTGGGATTCCTAGGAGGGATGGGCTTATAAATTGGTCGAAGAAGCTTAAAGTCATGGTCAGGCTCATGAGGTGGTTTTATTAAGTATGGTTGGTTTGTTGATTGGGGGGTTAGTTTGGGTGAAGGATAAAAGTTTTGGTTGAATAGTTAGTGTGAAAGTAAGTCATGTTAATAATATAATGGATAATCATGGGTTTGGATTTAGTTGTGGCATGTCATTAAGGAGGGGTATGTGTTCCTCTGTCTCTAGCTTAAAAGGCTAGTGCTGTTTGCATAGCTTCTTAATGATTAGGATGAAAGGAGTGAGGATCAGTTTTCGAAGTGGGTGAGTGGAGTGGATTCTACTACGATGGGTATGTAGCTGTGGTTTGCGCCACAAATTTCGGAGCATTGGCCGTAGAAGATTCCGGGCCGGGTAGTGATAAATGATGTTTGGTTTAGTCGTCCTGGGATTGCGTCTGTTTTAACTCCTAGGGTGGGAACTGCTCAGGAGTGTAGGACATCCCCTGCGGTGATGATGACACGCACGTGGGATTCTGTTGGAATTACAACTCGATGGTCTACTTCTAGTAGTCGGAAGTGTCCTGGTAAAAGGTCTGTTGTGGGGATTATGTATGAGTCGAATGTTAGGTCTTTAAAGTCTGTGTATTCGTAGGATCAATATCATTGGTGGCCAATGGCTTTTAGGGTTAAGTCTGGTTCATCCACTTCGTCTATTATATATAAAATTTGTAAAGATGGTAGGGCTAGTAGGATAAGGACGATTGCTGGTAGGATTGTCCAGATGAGTTCAATTTCTTGTGCATCTACAGTGTTTGAGGAAAGTTTTTCTAATAGTATAAGTGTTAATAAGTAGAGGACGAGAGTGCAGATTGCTAGGGCTACTATTAGGGCATGGTCGTGGAATTCGACAAGTTCTTCTATGATTGGGGAGGAGGCGTCTTGAAATCCGAATTGAGATGGGTTAGCCATTTGAGATATGTAGAGGTTTCATCTACAATTTAGTCTTGACGAGGCTATGTAATAGTTTTACTAATATCTCATAAGAAAGAAGCATGAGTGGTTTGATGCGGTTGGCTTGAAACCAGCATATGAGGGTTCGATTCCTTCCTTTCTTGTACTTGGACAAAGGCTGGTTCTTCAAAGGTATGGTGTGGTGGAGGGCAGCCGTGGATTCATTCAATATTAGTGGTAGGGAGTTCTGGTTGGATTACTTTTCGTTTTGATGCGAAGGCTTCTCAGATGATAAATATTAGCATAATTACAGCTGTTAATGAGATGAGAGAGCCAATAGATGACATGGTGTTTCATAGGGTATATGCGTCTGGATAGTCGGAGTAACGGCGTGGCATGCCTGCTAGGCCTAGGAAGTGTTGTGGGAAGAATGTTAGGTTAACGCCAGTGAATATTACTCCGAAGTGTGCTTTAGCTCATGTAGGGTGGAGGGTATATCCGGTGAATAATGGAAATCAGTGGGTGAAACCTGCTAGGATAGCAAATACTGCTCCTATTGATAATACATAGTGGAAATGGGCAACTACGTAGTAAGTGTCGTGTAGAGCAATGTCTAGGGATGAGTTTGCTAGGATGATTCCAGTTAGGCCTCCAATGGTGAATAAGAAAATGAAGCCTATGGCTCATAGCATGGGGGGGTCTCATTTGATGGTGCCGCCGTGCAGTGTAGCTAGTCAGCTGAATACTTTAATACCGGTTGGATTGCGATGATTATAGTGGCTGATGTAAAGTATGCTCGGGTATCTACATCTATTCCTACTGTAAATATGTGATGCGCTCATACAATAAAACCTAGGAATCCGATTGATAATATGGCCCAAACTATTCCTATGTAGCCGAAGGGTTCTTTTTTGCCTGCATAGTATGCTACTACGTGTGAGATAATTCCGAAGCCGGGGTAGGATCAGGATGTAGACTTCTGGGTGTCCAAAGAATCAAAACAGGTGTTGGTATAGAACTGGGTCTCCTCCGCCAGCGGGGTCGAAGAATGTAGTGTTTAGGTTTCGATCTGTTAATAGTATTGTGATTCCAGCAGCAAGTACGGGAAGTGATAGGAGTAGGAGAACGGCAGTAATGAGTACAGATCATACGAATAATGGGGTTTGGTATTGTGAGAGGGCTGGAGGTTTTATGTTGATGGCGGTTGTGATGAAATTGATAGCTCCTAGAATTGATGACACTCCTGCTAAGTGTAGGGAGAAGATGGCCAGATCTACGGATGCACCAGCGTGGGCAAGGTTTCCGGCTAAGGGGGGGTATACTGTTCATCCTGTTCCTGCTCCTGCTTCTACTGTGGATGAGGCAAGTAAAAGTAGGAAGGATGGTGGTAGGAGTCAAAAGCTTATATTGTTTATGCGGGGAATGCTATGTCGGGTGCGCCAATTATGAGGGGTACTAGTCAGTTTCCAAAGCCTCCGATTATAATTGGCATAACTATAAAGAAGATTATTACAAAGGCATGTGCGGTGACAATTACATTGTAAATTTGATCGTCACCTAGTAAGGTTCCGGGCTGTCCTAGTTCTGCACGGATAAGCAGGCTTAGGGCGGTTCCGATTATACCTGCTCAGGCACCGAAGATTAGGTATAGGGTGCCGATATCTTTGTGGTTGGTTGAGAATAATCATCGGGTAGTGGTGGTCACAGGTAAGATGGCTGAGTGTTGAGGCGTTAGGCTGTAGACCTTTTTACAGAGGTTCAATTCCTCTTCTTATCGGCTCTGTAGTGAAGTTCATGTTGAGTTGCAAGCTCATCGATGTACGTTGTAGACGTGCCGGAGTCTTAGGGTGTAGACAGAGGCCTGTTGGTTTAGGCGTCTAGCTGTTAACTAGGATGTTGTGGGATCGAAGCCCGCCTGTCTAGTATAAGGCCCTAACTTAATTAGAGTATCTGAGTTGCATTCAGAAGGTGTAGGTTAATATCCTGCGGGTCTTATCAGAAACTAAGAGGTTTTAGCTCTTGTTTAAGGCTTTGAAGGCCTTCGGTTTGTAGTTTATCCTAAGTTTCTAGTTAATGGTTAAAATTATTGGGGATAGAGGTAGGAGTGTGAGGGATAGGGAGGTGGTGATAGCAATTAGGATATTAGATGTCTTATTGGTGTGTCATTGTTTTATATGATTGGCAGAGTTTGGTGGGAGTGTGATTGTTGAGTAATATGTGAGGCGCAGATAGAAGAATAAGCTTAATAAGGAGAGGAGGGCGATGATTGTTGCTGTTGTTGTTATTTCTTGTTTTGTAAGATTATGGATGATAAATCATTTTGGTAGGAATCCTGTTAATGGGGGAAGTCCTGCAAGGGATAGTATGGTTAATATTATGGTAGCTATCAGGATTGGGGCTTTTGTTCAAGAAATTATTATTGTGGATAGTTTTATGGACTTAGTTGTATTAAGGATAAGGAAAATAGGGATGGTTAGTAAGGAATATACATAGAAGTTGATTATGGTGAGTTTAGGGCTGTAGATTAGAATAATGGTTATTCAGCCTAGGTGGGAAATAGATGAGAAAGCTAGGATTTTTCGGGTTTGTGTTTGGTTTAGGCCTATTCAGCCCCCTAAGGCTGCAGAGGCAATGGCTATGAAGGTTAGTAGTGTTGGGTGGAGGGATGGGGATACTATAAATAAAATAGTGAGTGGTGGCAGTTTTATGATTGTAGATAATAAAAGTGCTGTGGTTATAGATGATCCTTGATGACTTCTGGAAATCAAAAGTGAAATGGTACTAGTCCAAGTTTTATTGCGATTGCAGTTGTAAGTAGAATGCAGGCTGTTGGGTGGTTTAGTTGAGTGAGGTCTCACTGGCCGTTTGAGTAGGCATTGATAATGCTTGTAAATAGGATTAGTGCTGATGCAGTAGCTTGGACTAGGAAGTACTTAATTGTAGCTTCAATTGCGCGTGGGTGATGGGATTTGGCGATTAATGGGATAATTGCTAGGGTATTGATTTCTAGGCCTGTTCAGGCCATAATTCAGTGGTTGCTTGAGATTGTAATGGCTGTGCCTAGTATAAGACTTAGTGTGAAGATTAGTTTTGCATATGGGCTCATTAGTAGGGGAGGGAGTTAAACCATCATTTTCGGGGTATGGGCCCGATAGCTTTGTTAGCTGACTCTACTAGGAAATAATATAGAGGAAGTATGAAGAGCTTTGATCTCTTTTGTGTAGGTTCGAGTCCTACTTTTCTAAGGTGTTCAGATAGGAAATGAGAGGGTTAGTGTACCTCTATATTCACTTTATCATAGTGATCCTTTTGTTCAGGCACATTTCCTTGGGCATGTCTTGAGTATGGGGGTAATCCTGCATAACAGATTGGTATGCTGGTGTGTCATAAGCATAGGGCTAGTGTTAGTGGTAAGAAATTTTTTCATAGGAGGTGTATGAGCTGGTCGTAGCGGAATCGAGGATATGAGGCGCGAACTCATAGAAAACCAGAGGACAGTAGTAGGATTTTTGTAGCTATAATAATAGGGAATAGCTCTAGGGGTGGGTTTAGTGAACTTGGGTTGAGGAATAGAATGGTGGTTAGTGTGTTTATTAGTATAATGTTTGCGTATTCGGCTAGGAAGAAAAGAGCGAAAGGACCTGCAGCGTATTCGACATTAAATCCGGAGACTAGTTCTGACTCTCCTTCTGTGAGGTCGAATGGGGCACGGTTTGTTTCGGCTAGGGTTGAAATATACCATATCATTGCAAGGGGTCAGGAAGAGAAGATAAGGTAAAGTGGTTCTTGGGTGGTAATGAGGGTATTTAGGGAGTAGTTTCCGCTTAATATAATTACGGAGAGCAGGATGATAGCTAGTGTAACTTCATATGAAATTGTTTGTGCTACTGCACGTAGGGCTCCGATTAGGGCATATTTTGAGTTGGAGGCTCATCCAGATCATAGGATTGAGTATACGGCTAGGCTTGATATGGCTAACAGGAATAGTAGTCCTAGGTTCAAGTCGGCTAGGGAAAATGGAAGTGGGAGGGGGATTCAGATTGTGATTGCCAATAGTAGTGCTAGTATTGGGGTTACGATAAATAAGAATGGAGATGAAGTAGATGGTCGGATTGGTTCTTTAATAAATAGTTTTACACCATCTGCTACAGGTTGTAGTAACCAAATGGGCCTACAACGTTTGGGCCTTTTCGGGATTGTATGTAGCTTAGGATTTTTCGTTCTACTAGGGTTAGGAAGGCTACAGCAAGTAAAATTGGGATAGCATAGGACAGTGATATAAAGAGGAGGGTAAGGGTAGAGGGTTTTGACATAGTTGATGAAAGCTAGGGAGAGGACTTGAACCTCTGGGTAAAGGGCTTAAGCCTTTTGCATTTACCAAGCTCTGCCACGCTAGCGGCCCTTTTCTAGGGCATTGGTTATATGTTAATATCCATTATAGTAGTTTAGTTGAGTTCACTACTTGAGGGAGGGCGTGTTGGGTAATATTGGCCCTGCTTTCCCGGTCCTTTCGTACTAGGGAAGGCCTAGTCATAGATAGAAACCGACCTGGATTGCTCCGGTCTGAACTCAGATCACGTAGGACTGTTAATCGTTGAACAAACGAACCCTTAATAGCGGCTGCACCATTAGGATGTCCTGATCCAACATCGAGGTCGTAAACCTCCTTGTCGATATGGGCTCTTGAAGGAGATTGCGCTGTTATCCCTGGGGTAGCTTGGTTCATTACTCAGTTGTACTGGGTCTGATTACTATTAGCACATTGAGATGTCACTCTTAGTTAAGAGTTGTGGTCTTATTTTTGGAGGATTTGTTTTTCTCCAAGGTCGCCCCAACCAAAAAATATGAGCCATTGTCTAGTAAGTTGTAGGCCTAGTAGGCTTGGTTAGTGTTGGTGATGGCCATTGATTTTTAAGTTCCACAGGGTCTTCTCGTCTTATGGGTTCATTCCTGCTTTTGCACAGGAAGATCAATTTCACTGATTATCTACAGGAGACAGTTAAGACCTCGTTTAGCCATTCATACAAGTCCCGATTTATGAGACAATTGATTGCGCTACCTTCGCACGGTTAGGATACCGCGGCCGTTAAACGTTCTGTCACTGGGCAGGCATCACCTTTAATACTTGGTTGGCTAAAGGCTATGTTTTTGGTAAACAGTCGGGTCTTGGGTTTGCCGAGTTCCTTTTGTAGATTTTAATCTTTCTAATATGCGCACCTGGTTGGGTTAACAGTATGTTTAATATTTTGTCTTGTTAGAATTGAGGTATTAATTATGGTCTGTTAATAATTAAATGATGTAAGCTTGCGCTAGGGAGGGAAATGTTCCAAGTTACTTATTTTAGCATAAGTTCTTCTATAGGATAGGTTAGCCTGTTAGTGGTAAGGGAGTCATGTTGTTTTAGTATTTTTAAGAGGCGAGCTTTGACGCATTCTTTAATGATGGCTGCTTAAAGGCCTACAGTAAGGATGTGGGTGTGGTGTTTATCCGCTAGGGGAGATTGTTTTCTTTTTTAAAGGGGCTGTACCCCCTTTAAATTACTCTTGACCTTCTACATGGGGGTTTGGTTAGGTTTCCTTAGAGGGAGGTCTAGAGAGAACTTAAATTCGTTTCACAGGCAACCAGCTATCACCCAGCTCGGTTGGCTTTTCACCTCTACTAACGAGTCATCCCACTCTTTTGCGACAGAGACGGGTTCGCTCATGTATAGCTGCTCGTGAGTAGCTCGCTTGGGTTTCGGGGGGGCAAGCTTAAATCCGTTTTGCTTGGTGGTTCTGGCTAAATCATGATGCAAAAGGTACAAGATTTTGTCTTTGCTATTATATGCTTAGGTTTTCATTATTATTTCATCTTTCCCTTGCGGTACAGGGGCTCTATCGCTCCGGATGATGTCCTTTTCTATCGCCTATACTAGGTTTATTGAATGTTTTAGTTAAGTGATGAAGTTAGTTTTTTGGTTAATTAGATATGAAGGGTTGGGCTAGAGTTTGGCTTCAAGGCGATCTGGGTGATGGCAGATATCTTTCAGGTGTAAGCTGAATGCTTTGGTGTTGTAGCTACGCCTTGGTATGCTAAGTACACCTTCCGGTACACTTACCTTGTTACGACTTACCTCATCTTTACCTAGTAATGTAGTATTAATTTATTAAGGGAATGTGGTTGTGACGAGGGTGACGGGCGGTATGTACGTGTCCCAGGGCCAATTTAAATGGGGCTCTCATTGTCCCTATTTACTGCTAAATCCGCCTTCCGGGAATGGTTCACACTCCCTTCCGTGTTTCCTAGTGTTAGGAAATGTAGCCCATTGCTCCCGACTCATAAGCTATACCTTGACCTGTCTTGTTAGCGAAGTATGGTTATTGTGCCCACTGTTGTTCTTTCAAAAAGGTGAGCTGGCGACGGCGGTATGTAGGCTGGCTTAGGGCTAGAGTCGGTTGGGTAAATCGTGGGTTATCGATTATAGAACAGGCTCCTCTAGGTGGGTTTGGGACACCGCCAAGTCCTTAGAGTTTTAAGCGTTTGTGCTCGTAATTCTCAGGCGGATATCTTTGTATATGGGAAGATATCAAGATTTAGGGCCAGGCATAGTGGGGTATCTAATCCCAGTTTGGGTCCTGGCTTTCGTGGATCTAGTTTGTCTAAGGATTTAAGATCTCTTTTAGGGCGGCTTTAGTTGTAATCTGAGCTTATGACAGCTTGGTTACATTTTGATCTTAAATGTCAAGATACTGCATGTACCACTCTTTACGCCGTATTACCGTTAATTTGAGTCTCTTGTATGACCGCGGTGGCTGGCACAAGATTTACCAACTCTGGTTGCTATAACTAAGTCAAGCTTACACTTATTGCTTAATGTTAATTACTGCTGAATGCCCGTGGGGGTGTGGCTAAGCAAGGCGTCTTGGGCTACTTTGATATGGGGTGTGCCTGATACCTGCTCCTTTTATCTTGACAAGAAGGCTAAGGGCATTTACACTGGAATGCGGATACTTGCATGTATATATCTAGCAAGAACTAACGGTAAGGTTAGGACTAAGTCTTTTGTCCTCGGGGAGGTAGGGCTAACCATCTTAGCATCTTCAGTGCTATGCTTTTATTTAAGCTACGAGGACGTGAAAGGGGCTTGTGTTGTTTGTTGTTTGTTGTTGTTTGTTGTTTGTTGTTTGTTGTTTGTTGTTTGTTGTTTGTTGTTTGTTGTTTGTTGTTTGTTGTTTGTTGTTTGTTGTTTGTTTTGTTGTAGGTGGGTTTTTTAATATTTGGTAAAAATATATATAATAAATATGTAAATAATAAGTGATGTGGTGTACAAAGTGGTGGAATTATTTTAATGTAACTCCAGCGGCGGTGGAGTGTAAAAAGTGAAAAAATGTGTATAAGATAAGTAATAAAAGATGATGTTTACAATATAATGATGATGTATGGTTTGTTTGTAGGGTGTTCTTGTAGTTGAAGTTTACAACGATGGTTTTTCAGGCCATAGATCTTGGAGAGAGGCCAAGCAGGAATTATTATGACTTATTTTGTTTTTTTCTTGGGTGTAGGTTTTGTGTTGGGTGGGTTGGCGGTTGCGTCTAATCCTTCGCCATATTATGGGGTGGTTGGTTTGGTGTTGGCATCTGTGATAGGATGTGGGTGGTTGTTGAGTTTGGGAGTTTCGTTTGTGTCTTTAGTGCTTTTTATGGTGTATTTAGGGGGAATGTTAGTGGTGTTTGTATACTCTGTTTCTTTGGCAGCGGAGCCGTTTCCAGAGGCTTGGGGGGATTGGGGAGTAGTGGGGTATGGGGTTGGGTTATTTTTGGTTGTTGTTGTTGGTGTGGTTGTAGGAGGTGTGGTTGAGTGTTGAAAGGTTGGGTTAGTTACTGTTGATAATGGAGGTATGTTTTTGGTGCGGTTGGATTTAGTGGTGTGGCAATGTTTTATTCTTTGGGGTTTGGGATGTTCTTGGTGGCGGGGTGAGGTTTGTTGTTGACGTTGTTCGTAGTTTTGGAGGTTGTGCGGGGGTTGTCGCGTGGGGCTATTCGGGCAGTTTAGTGGGGTTATCAGAAAATAGTTTAATTTAGAATACCAGCTTTGGGAGTTGGTGATAAAGGTTTAATTCCTTTTTTTCTGAGGTATGTTTTGATGTATTATGTTTGTGATGGTGACAAATGTAAGTGTTTGTTTATTTAATGAATTTTTACTGGATTGTTTGATGATGTTTTGTGATGTATGATGTAAAAAAATTTTTGTTAAGTAACGAATTTGTTTATTAATGTAGTTTGTCTAGAGTGGGAAAATGTGAAATGTGATGATAAAAATTGTGATGGGTGGAAAATTATGGTTTAGTCGGAAATTCCTAGTGTTGTTAAAATCGCCCGGGGGGGCGAAAATCGAAAATCATATACCCTATGCATGCATTATCCTGCCACACGGGAGTTAAGCTAGTCGGATCAAGTATGTGAGGGCTATCTAAAGTGCATCAGTGTTGAGATGATTCCCCGGATACGTCGACCGTCTCATTGAGTGATTCTCTGAAAGTGATAAAAAGGCCCGTGGACCATTGTAGCCCAGGTAAATAGATTGTAAGTTCCTGCTCTAACTACCATGGGCAACCTGTGAAGGCTCCCGAAGGGAAGAGAGGGAACCAGTAGACAAAAGGCAGAAAGATGTCGGGATTACGAGGCAAAGTGCCCCTGACAGAGCTCGGTTGCATCTGTGAAAACCAATATATATCCAACTACCAATTGATGACCCTGAAATAGGAACCCGAGGCGCAAAAGAGCAAGTAGTGTCAGTGGTGTATGGTGGAAAGAATGGGCTTGAAGCTAGTATGAGGAGGTACTTCGTGCAAGGCGTTGCGGATTTCTCGTGCTGTGAACGATCAATAAATCCATCGGGTACTTTAGAAAGCTGTACCGGAACAAAGTTTCGTCGGAATAGTCCTGCTACCATTAAGGTCATTCCCTCCGGGAGGCCTCGTGTCCAGGGAAAGTCCGTTAATGTATAGAATGGCATGTCATGGTTTTAGTACGGGCAGAGTGTAAATTCCGTTAATAAGTTACACGCGGATAGCGCTTGAAAGTAGGATGTGAAAAATGCGATTTGTGTCCAGGTGTATATTAATGTATTTAGGACATGGATATAATGTATAATGTGGTACGAGAATAGTATGCTAGAGTACATAGATCCCGGCAAAAAATCCTCCGGGGGGGGGGAGGGGGGGGGCCCGGAGGAAGAAAAACTCTAAGAAGAGGTGGGATCTTCATTCTTTGGCTTACAAGACCAATGTTTTTGATAAACTATTAGAGTATTTTAGTAGTTCAGTAACTTGTTTTCTAGGGTGGCAGTGATTGGAAAGAGGATTAGAATAATAGAGAAGTAGGTGAGGGATGCTAGTTGGCCGATGATAATGAATGGGTGTTCTACTGGTTGGCTGCCTACTCATGTTAGGATGATTAGATTGGTGACTAAAATTCAGAATAATACTTGGGATAGAGGGCGAAATGTTATTGTGCGTTGTTTAGATTTATGTAGGAGTGGGGCTAGAAATAGTACTAGGACAGATGCAGCGAGTGCAAGGACTCCTCCAAGTTTGTTTGGGATTGAGCGTAGGATAGCGTATGCAAATAGGAAGTATCATTCTGGTTTAATATGAGGGGGTGTGATGAGTGGGTTTGCGGGGGTAAAGTTTTCTGGGTCGCTTAGTAGTGTTGGTGAGAAGAGGGCTAGGGTTGTCAGGAAGAGTAGTATTGTGATGAATCCCAGGATATCTTTTAGGGAGAAGTAGGGGTGGAATGGGATTTTGTCTGAATCTGATGCTAGTCCTAGTGGGTTGTTTGAACCAGTTTCGTGGAGGAAGGTGAGGTGGATTAGTGTGAGACCTGCAATTATGAATGGAAGAATAAAATGTAGGGCAAAAAATCGGGTTAGTGTCGGGTTGTCTACTGAGAAGCCTCCTCAAGCTCATTCTACTAGGGTCTGTCCGATGTATGGGATGGCTGAGAATAGGTTAGTGATGACGGTTGCGCCTCAAAACGATATTTGTCCCCATGGGAGAACATATCCTACGAAGGCGGTTGCTATTAAGGTTAAGAGGAGGATAACTCCTGTGTTTCAGGTTTCCTTGAATAGATAGGAGCCGTAGTAGAAGCCTCGTCCGATGTGAAGGTAAATGCAGATGAAAAATGCTGATGCTCCATTTGCATGTAGGTTGCGGAGTAGTCAACCATATTGGACGTCTCGGCACATGTGGGCTACGGAGGAGAATGCTAGGGTTGTGTCTGCGGTATAGTGTATGGCTAGCATTAATCCTGTAAGGATTTGGGTTGCTAGGCAGATACCTAGAAGAGAGCCGAAATTTCATCAGGCGAGATATTTGAGGGTGTTGGGAGGTCAATTAGGGAGTTGTTAATTATTTTTAGTAGGGGGTGATGTTTTCGTATGTTTGGGGCCATTAGGGTGTTGGTTCTGTATATTAGTAAGAGGATTAGGATTGATAGGGCAAATGAGCTTAAATAGGCTTTGATGAGGCCTGTGTGTAGGTTGGTTGAGGTTTTGGTTGTTATGACTTGTAGGGTGGCAAGTCCTTCTGGGCCTATTTTTTTGTACCAGGATAGGTCGGCTAGGTGGGAGGATAGTTTTTGTCCTGTGTTTAGGAGGTTTGTAGAGGTTAGGCGGTGGAGTAATGGGTTGAAGTAGCCTAATGTAGATGAGAAGTTTATTGCCATGTTTTGTTTGGGCTTTGATAGGGCGTGAGTTATGTTTGATAGTTCGAGGGCTAGAATGGTTCCTAGGATCGTTAGAAGTATAGCGGCAATTTTTATGTATGTAGGTATGGTTATTGGAGGGGTGCTCGTAGGTGGGAAGTAAGTTGTGATAAGTAGGCCAGCTAGGATGCTGCCTAGTGCAAGTCGAGTGATTGGGTTAATAATTGCTGGGTCGTTTTCGTTTATTGGGGTAGTTGATGGGATGCGGGGAATCCTGTTTGTACTAAAATAGTTATTCGTAGGCTATATGTTGCGGTGAATGTTGTGGCGAGTAGTGTTAGGAGTAGTGCTCAGGTATTAAGGTGTGATGTGTTTAGGCTTTCAATGATGAGATCTTTTGAGTAGAATCCGGCTAAGAATGGAGTTCCTATTAAGGCTAGGTTTCCGATAGTTAGGCAGGAGGTGGTTGTTGGAAGTATTTTTTGAAGGCCGCCTATTTTTCGGATGTCTTGTTCACCACTGAGGTTGTGGATAATTGATCCAGAGCACAGGAAGAGTATGGCTTTGAAGAAGGCGTGGGTTGAAATGTGTAGAAAGGCTAGCTGTGGAAGTTTAGTCCAATTGTTACTATTATTAGTCCTAGTTGGCTAGATGTTGAGAAGGCAATAATTTTTTTGATGTCGTTTTGTGTTAGAGCACAGGTAGCGGCAAATAGTGTGGATAGTGCTCCTAGACATAAGCATAGGGTTAGGGCGGTTTGGTTGTTGGAGAGTATAGGGTGTATTCGGATTAGGAGGAAGATTCCTGCTACAACTATAGTACTTGAGTGGAGTAGGGCGGAAACTGGGGTTGGGCCTTCTATGGCAGCTGGTAGTCATGGATGTAGGCCAAATTGAGCTGACTTTCCGGTTGCGGCTAGGATGAGGCCTAGTAATGGGAGTGTTGGGGTTTGGGTATGGTTGGGCATGGTTTGTTGGATATCTCATGAGTTTATGGTGCATGCGAGTCAGGCTATACTTAGGATGAGTCCGATATCTCCGATTCGGTTATATAGGATAGCTTGTAGAGCAGCTGTATTGGCTTCTGCTCGGCCTTGCCATCATCCGATTAGGAGAAATGATATAATTCCTACCCCCTCTCATCCGATGAAAAGTAAAAATAGGTTGTTGGCGATTGTTAGTGTTAATATTGCAGTTAGGAATATTAGTAAGTATGAGAAGAATTTTGTAATGTATGGTTCTGTAGCTATATATCAGGAGGCGAATTGTAGAATAGATCATGTTACAAATAGTGCAATGGGAAAAAATATTATTGAGTATTGGTCAATTTTAAGGTTTATTGGGATTTTAAAGTTTATAATGAATTTTCATTCTCAGATGGAGATAATGCTGTCTATGCCAGAGTATAGGAATAGTGTGGTGGGGATTAGGCTGGTGAGAAAGGCAGTTTTGACGGTTTTGGTAATTGAGCTGGGGGAGTTCTTGTAATTTTTTGTTATAGGGTTAGTAGTGTGGGGATTAGGATTAATGCTAGTGTGAGAAGTATAGAGGTGTTAATAATTAGGATGGTTTCCACTACTTTTACTTGGATTTGCACCAAGATTAGTGGTTCCTAAGACCAGCGGATTACTGTTATCCTTTAAAAGTAAGGGGGCTGAGATTTTAGACTCAGATACAGGAATTAGCAGTTCCTGTTGGTTGAACCTCCCCTCGGCAGGTAAGAAGGTTTTAACTTCTATTTTTAGAATCACAGTCTAATGTTTGGTTTAAACTATACTTGCATAGGAAGGCTCCTGAGATAAGTTCTGGTTTAAGGATTAAGAGGAGTATAGGTATGATGTGTAGGGTTATTAGGAGGTGTTCACGTGTGGTAAAGTTCTGAATAGATGTGATGTTGGTTGGTAAAATTCCTCGTTGGGTAGTCAGTAGTATAAATAGGGTGTATGCTGCGGTAAGTAGTGTTGCGAGTCCAGTTAGGATGATTGTAAGTATTGATCAGTTGAATAGGGCAATTATGATGGTGAGTTCAGCTATTAAATTTGTTGTTGGTGGCAGGGCTATGTTTGATAGATTGGCTAGTAGTCATCAGGTTGCTGTTAGTGGTAGGAGTGGCTGTAGGCTGCGTGTTAATAATAAGATTCGGCTATGGGTACGTTCATAGTTTGTGTTGGCCAGACAGAATAGTATTGAGGAGGTGAGGCCGTGGGAGATTATGAGGATTATTGCGCCTGAGAAGGATCAGTTAGTTTGGATTAGGCTTGCAGCGATAACTAGGCCTATGTGGCTGACAGATGAGTAGGCGATGAGTGCTTTTAAGTCAGTTTGGCGTAGGCAGATTGAGCTGGTTATGAGTGCTCCTCATAAAGATAAAGCAAGGAATGGGTATTGTAGTGAGTTTAATGTGGGGTTTATTAGGATAGTAATCCGTATAATGCCATATCCTCCGAGCTTTAGAAGTAGTGCTGCTAGAAGCATGGAGCCTGCAATTGGGGCTTCTACATGTGCTTTTGGTAGTCATAAGTGTAGGCCGTATAGTGGGGCTTTTACTATAAATGCTATTAGTAGTGCAATTCCTGAGAGGATAGTGGTTCATGATTTTGGGAGTGAGAGGTTGGTTAAGTTTAGTATTGTTAAGTGAAGAGTCCCTGTTTGTGTGTGAAGGTGTAGGATTGTTACTAATAGTGGGAGGGAGCTAATTAGGGTATAAAATAGGAGGTAGATGCCAGCACTTAGGCGTTCGGGTTGGTTGCCCCATCGGGTAATGAGGATTAGGGTTGGAATGAGGGTTGCTTCAAATGTAATATAAAATATTATAAGTTCTGTGGTTGAGAAGGCTAGAATAATAAATGGTTGAATTATGATTAGGGTGGCTGCAAAGATTCGTTTGCGTGTTAAGGGTTCGTGGTGTAGATGGTTTTGGCTTGCTATAATTATTAGGGGAAGCAATCAGCATGATAGGGTAAGGAGGGGGGATGAGATTTGGTCAATACCTGTTCATTGGGTTAGAGTTTTGTGTGGGAAATATGTGGGGGATAGTCAGTGTAGGCTGATGGTGGCGATTATTAGGCTGTGTAGGGTGATGTTAGTTCATAGGGCTTTTTGGGTGGAGAGTAGGGCTGTTGGGAGAAGTATAATTGTTGGTAGGATAATTTTTAGCATTGTAGGAGATTTAGGTTATGGAGGTGATCTGAGCCATGAGTTCGTGTGGATGCTACTAATATTGCCAGGCCTGTACCTGCTTCGCAAGCCGAAAATGCTAATATTAGGATTGGCATTAGAGTGTGAGAGGGTGTTTGGTTTCGACTGGTCAGACAGTTAGGGCCACGTATATGGAGAGTATCATGCTTTCTAGCATAGTAGGGCTGAGATTAGGTGAGTGCGGTGGAAAGCGAGTCCTAGGCTGCTCAGGGTGAAGGTAGAGTAGAAACTTAAGTGTATGAGTGACATTAAGAAAGTCATAGGGCTTAGCTATGATCTGTTGAGCCGAAATCAACTGTCGTGTTTAGACTAACTTTCTTTTTTTGTTTATTCTGCTCATTCTAGGCCACCTTGTGTTCATTCATAAATAAGTCCTAGGGTGAGTAATAGGATAATAGTGGATGTTCAGGTTATGGTAGTGATAGGGGATTGGAGCTGGGTGGCTCATGGTAGGGGTAGTAGTAGTGCGATTTCTAGGTCGAATAGTAGGAATAGAATTGCTACTAGAAAGAATCGGATAGAGAAGGGGAGACGTGCGGAGCCAAGAGGGTCAAAACCACATTCGTATGGGGATAATTTTTCTGAATCTGGATTAATTTGAGTAATTCAGAAGTTTAGTGTGGTTAAAATAATGCTTAGGGTTAGGGAGAGGGTGAATATAAATGTGATTATGTTAATTGCTCTTCTCTGGGGTTGAACCAGATTCTATAGATTGGAAGTCAATTATAATAATTATACTAGAAGAGCAGGATCCTCATCAGTAGATTGTTATGTAGAGGAATAATCAGATGACGTCTACGAAGTGTCAGTATCAGGCAGCGGCTTCAAATCCGAAGTGGTGATTTGGTGTAAAGTGGAATATGATTAGTCGTAGTAGGCAGATAGTGAGGAAAGATGATCCGATGAGTACGTGGAGGCCGTGAAATCCGGTGGCGACAAAAAAGGTTGAACCGTAAACTCCGTCGGCGATTGAGAATGGTGCTTCATAATATTCTATTCCTTGGAGGGCTGTGAAGTAGAACCCTAGGAGGATTGTTAGGGTTAATGCATGGATTGCTTGTTTTCGGTTGCCTTCTGTAATGCTATGGTGTGCTCATGTTACGGTTACTCCTGAAGCCAGTAGAATGGCTGTATTTAGTAAGGGCACTTCTATGGGGTTTAGTGGTTTGATTCCTGCTGGGGGTCATTGGCCGCCTAGTTCTGGCGTTGGTACTAAGCTAGAGTGGAAAAAGGCTCAGAAGAATCCAAGAAAGAAGAATGCTTCGGATGTAATGAATAGGATTATTCCGTATCGTAGTCCTTTTTGGACCGGGAGAGTGTGATGTCCTTGGAAGGTACTCTCACGAATAATATCTCGTCATCATTGGATTATAACAAGAATTATGGAGAATAATCCTAGGCTGAGAAGTTGTATGGAGTTTTGGTGAAATCATATGACAAGGCCTGATGTTGTTAGTAGAGCAGCTGCTGCTCCGGAGATGGGCCATGGGCTAGGGTCTACTATGTGATATGAGTGTGCTTGGTGGGCCATTAGATGTTTTCTTGTAAGTATAAGGTTAGTAGGAGGACAAAGACGTAAGCTTGAATTATGGCTACTGCAATTTCTAGGATTGTTAGGAGGAGTAGGATGGTAGTAGTCAGTATAGATACTGCTGGAAGAATGGGGAGAAGGACTACAGCTGCTGTTGAGATGAGTTGAATGAGTAAATGGCCGGCGGTGAGGTTTGCTGTGAGTCGGACTCCTAAGGCTAGGGGCGAATAAGGAGACTGATGGTTTCGATTATAATTAGGGCGGGGATTAGGGGGGTGGGTGTTCCTTCTGGGAGAAGGTGGCCTAAGGAGATTGAGGGTTGGTTTCGTAGGCCTGTGAGTAGGGTAGCTAGTCATAAAGGAAGGGCGAGGGCTATGTTTATTGATAGTTGGGTGGTGGGGGTGAATGTATATGGGAGTAGGCCTAGTAGGTTAATTGTAAGTAGTAATAGTATAAGGGAGGTTAAAATTAGGGCTCATTTGTGTCCTTTTTTGTCTAGGGGAATTATTAGTTGTTTTGTGATTAAGTGGATAACTCAGGATTGGAGGGTAGAGAGTCGGTTTGTAATTCATCGGTTACCTTGGGCTGGGATAAGTAGCACAGGGAATAATATTGAGATAAGGATTAGTGGGATTCCTAGGAGGGATGGGCTTATAAATTGGTCGAAGAAGCTTAAGTCATGGTCAGGCTCATGAGGTGGTTTTATTAAGTATGGTTGGTTTGTTGATTGGGGGGTTAGTTTGGGTGAAGGATAAAAGTTTTGGTTGAATAGTTAGTGTGAAAGTAAGTCATGTTAATAATATAATGGATAATCATGGGTTTGGATTTAGTTGTGGCATGTCATTAAGGAGGGGTATGTGTTCCTCTGTCTCTAGCTTAAAAGGCTAGTGCTGTTTGCATAGCTTCTTAATGATTAGGATGAAAGGAGTGAGGATCAGTTTTCGAAGTGGGTGAGTGGAGTGGATTCTACTACGATGGGTATGTAGCTGTGGTTTGCGCCACAAATTTCGGAGCATTGGCCGTAGAAGATTCCGGGCCGGGTAGTGATAAATGATGTTTGGTTTAGTCGTCCTGGGATTGCGTCTGTTTTAACTCCTAGGGTGGGAACTGCTCAGGAGTGTAGGACATCCCCTGCGGTGATGATGACACGCACGTGGGATTCTGTTGGAATTACAACTCGATGGTCTACTTCTAGTAGTCGGAAGTGTCCTGGTAAAAGGTCTAAAAGGTCTGTTGTGGGGATTATGTATGAGTCGAATGTTAGGTCTTTAAAGTCTGTGTATTCGTAGGATCAATATCATTGGTGGCCAATGGCTTTTAGGGTTAAGTCTGGTTCATCCACTTCGTCTATTATATATAAAATTTGTAAAGATGGTAGGGCTAGTAGGATAAGGACGATTGCTGGTAGGATTGTCCAGATGAGTTCAATTTCTTGTGCATCTACAGTGTTTGAGGAAAGTTTTTCTAATAGTATAAGTGTTAATAAGTAGAGGACGAGAGTGCAGATTGCTAGGGCTACTATTAGGGCATGGTCGTGGAATTCGACAAGTTCTTCTATGATTGGGGAGGAGGCGTCTTGAAATCCGAATTGAGATGGGTTAGCCATTTGAGATATGTAGAGGTTTCATCTACAATTTAGTCTTGACGAGGCTATGTAATAGTTTTACTAATATCTCATAAGAAAGAAGCATGAGTGGTTTGATGCGGTTGGCTTGAAACCAGCATATGAGGGTTCGATTCCTTCCTTTCTTGTACTTGGACAAAGGCTGGTTCTTCAAAGGTATGGTGTGGTGGAGGGCAGCCGTGGATTCATTCAATATTAGTGGTAGGGAGTTCTGGTTGGATTACTTTTCGTTTTGATGCGAAGGCTTCTCAGATGATAAATATTAGCATAATTACAGCTGTTAATGAGATGAGAGAGCCAATAGATGACATGGTGTTTCATAGGGTATATGCGTCTGGATAGTCGGAGTAACGGCGTGGCATGCCTGCTAGGCCTAGGAAGTGTTGTGGGAAGAATGTTAGGTTAACGCCAGTGAATATTACTCCGAAGTGTGCTTTAGCTCATGTAGGGTGGAGGGTATATCCGGTGAATAATGGAAATCAGTGGGTGAAACCTGCTAGGATAGCAAATACTGCTCCTATTGATAATACATAGTGGAAATGGGCAACTACGTAGTAAGTGTCGTGTAGAGCAATGTCTAGGGATGAGTTTGCTAGGATGATTCCAGTTAGGCCTCCAATGGTGAATAAGAAAATGAAGCCTATGGCTCATAGCATGGGGGGGTCTCATTTGATGGTGCCGCCGTGCAGTGTAGCTAGTCAGCTGAATACTTTAATACCGGTTGGGATTGCGATGATTATAGTGGCTGATGTAAAGTATGCTCGGGTATCTACATCTATTCCTACTGTAAATATGTGATGCGCTCATACAATAAAACCTAGGAATCCGATTGATAATATGGCCCAAACTATTCCTATGTAGCCGAAGGGTTCTTTTTTGCCTGCATAGTATGCTACTACGTGTGAGATAATTCCGAAGCCGGGTAGGATCAGGATGTAGACTTCTGGGTGTCCAAAGAATCAAAACAGGTGTTGGTATAGAACTGGGTCTCCTCCGCCAGCGGGGTCGAAGAATGTAGTGTTTAGGTTTCGATCTGTTAATAGTATTGTGATTCCAGCAGCAAGTACGGGAAGTGATAGGAGTAGGAGAACGGCAGTAATGAGTACAGATCATACGAATAATGGGGTTTGGTATTGTGAGAGGGCTGGAGGTTTTATGTTGATGGCGGTTGTGATGAAATTGATAGCTCCTAGAATTGATGACACTCCTGCTAAGTGTAGGGAGAAGATGGCCAGATCTACGGATGCACCAGCGTGGGCAAGGTTTCCGGCTAAGGGGGGGTATACTGTTCATCCTGTTCCTGCTCCTGCTTCTACTGTGGATGAGGCAAGTAAAAGTAGGAAGGATGGTGGTAGGAGTCAAAAGCTTATATTGTTTATGCGGGGGAATGCTATGTCGGGTGCGCCAATTATGAGGGGTACTAGTCAGTTTCCAAAGCCTCCGATTATAATTGGCATAACTATAAAGAAGATTATTACAAAGGCATGTGCGGTGACAATTACATTGTAAATTTGATCGTCACCTAGTAAGGTTCCGGGCTGTCCTAGTTCTGCACGGATAAGCAGGCTTAGGGCGGTTCCGATTATACCTGCTCAGGCACCGAAGATTAGGTATAGGGTGCCGATATCTTTGTGGTTGGTTGAGAATAATCATCGGGTAGTGGTGGTCACAGGTAAGATGGCTGAGTGTTGAGGCGTTAGGCTGTAGACCTTTTTACAGAGGTTCAATTCCTCTTCTTATCGGCTCTGTAGTGAAGTTCATGTTGAGTTGCAAGCTCATCGATGTACGTTGTAGACGTGCCGGAGTCTTAGGGTGTAGACAGAGGCCTGTTGGTTTAGGCGTCTAGCTGTTAACTAGGATGTTGTGGGATCGAAGCCCGCCTGTCTAGTATAAGGCCCTAACTTAATTAGAGTATCTGAGTTGCATTCAGAAGGTGTAGGTTAATATCCTGCGGGTCTTATCAGAAACTAAGAGGTTTTAGCTCTTGTTTAAGGCTTTGAAGGCCTTCGGTTTGTAGTTTATCCTAAGTTTCTAGTTAATGGTTAAAATTATTGGGGATAGAGGTAGGAGTGTGAGGGATAGGGAGGTGGTGATAGCAATTAGGATATTAGATGTCTTATTGGTGTGTCATTGTTTTATATGATTGGCAGAGTTTGGTGGGAGTGTGATTGTTGAGTAATATGTGAGGCGCAGATAGAAGAATAAGCTTAATAAGGAGAGGAGGGCGATGATTGTTGCTGTTGTTGTTATTTCTTGTTTTGTAAGATTATGGATGATAAATCATTTTGGTAGGAATCCTGTTAATGGGGGAAGTCCTGCAAGGGATAGTATGGTTAATATTATGGTAGCTATCAGGATTGGGGCTTTTGTTCAAGAAATTATTATTGTGGATAGTTTTATGGACTTAGTTGTATTAAGGATAAGGAAAATAGGGATGGTTAGTAAGGAATATACATAGAAGTTGATTATGGTGAGTTTAGGGCTGTAGATTAGAATAATGGTTATTCAGCCTAGGTGGGAAATAGATGAGAAAGCTAGGATTTTTCGGGTTTGTGTTTGGTTTAGGCCTATTCAGCCCCCTAAGGCTGCAGAGGCAATGGCTATGAAGGTTAGTAGTGTTGGGTGGAGGGATGGGGATACTATAAATAAAATAGTGAGTGGTGGCAGTTTTATGATTGTAGATAATAAAAGTGCTGTGGTTATAGATGATCCTTGGATGACTTCTGGAAATCAAAAGTGAAATGGTACTAGTCCAAGTTTTATTGCGATTGCAGTTGTAAGTAGAATGCAGGCTGTTGGGTGGTTTAGTTGAGTGAGGTCTCACTGGCCGTTTGAGTAGGCATTGATAATGCTTGTAAATAGGATTAGTGCTGATGCAGTAGCTTGGACTAGGAAGTACTTAATTGTAGCTTCAATTGCGCGTGGGTGATGGGATTTGGCGATTAATGGGATAATTGCTAGGGTATTGATTTCTAGGCCTGTTCAGGCCATAATTCAGTGGTTGCTTGAGATTGTAATGGCTGTGCCTAGTATAAGACTTAGTGTGAAGATTAGTTTTGCATATGGGCTCATTAGTAGGGGAGGGAGTTAAACCATCATTTTCGGGGTATGGGCCCGATAGCTTTGTTAGCTGACTCTACTAGGAAATAATATAGAGGAAGTATGAAGAGCTTTGATCTCTTTTGTGTAGGTTCGAGTCCTACTTTTCTAAGGTGTTCAGATAGGAAATGAGAGGGTTAGTGTACCTCTATATTCACTTTATCATAGTGATCCTTTTGTTCAGGCACATTTCCTTGGGCATGTCTTGAGTATGGGGGTAATCCTGCATAACAGATTGGTATGCTGGTGTGTCATAAGCATAGGGCTAGTGTTAGTGGTAAGAAATTTTTTCATAGGAGGTGTATGAGCTGGTCGTAGCGGAATCGAGGATATGAGGCGCGAACTCATAGAAAACCAGAGGACAGTAGTAGGATTTTTGTAGCTATAATAATAGGGAATAGCTCTAGGGGTGGGTTTAGTGAACTTGGGTTGAGGAATAGAATGGTGGTTAGTGTGTTTATTAGTATAATGTTTGCGTATTCGGCTAGGAAGAAAAGAGCGAAAGGACCTGCAGCGTATTCGACATTAAATCCGGAGACTAGTTCTGACTCTCCTTCTGTGAGGTCGAATGGGGCACGGTTTGTTTCGGCTAGGGTTGAAATATACCATATCATTGCAAGGGGTCAGGAAGAGAAGATAAGGTAAAGTGGTTCTTGGGTGGTAATGAGGGTATTTAGGGAGTAGTTTCCGCTTAATATAATTACGGAGAGCAGGATGATAGCTAGTGTAACTTCATATGAAATTGTTTGTGCTACTGCACGTAGGGCTCCGATTAGGGCATATTTTGAGTTGGAGGCTCATCCAGATCATAGGATTGAGTATACGGCTAGGCTTGATATGGCTAACAGGAATAGTAGTCCTAGGTTCAAGTCGGCTAGGGAAAATGGAAGTGGGAGGGGGATTCAGATTGTGATTGCCAATAGTAGTGCTAGTATTGGGGTTACGATAAATAAGAATGGAGATGAAGTAGATGGTCGGATTGGTTCTTTAATAAATAGTTTTACACCATCTGCTACAGGTTGTAGTAAACCAAATGGGCCTACAACGTTTGGGCCTTTTCGGGATTGTATGTAGCTTAGGATTTTTCGTTCTACTAGGGTTAGGAAGGCTACAGCAAGTAAAATTGGGATAGCATAGGACAGTGATATAAAGAGGAGGGTAAGGGTAGAGGGTTTTGACATAGTTGATGAAAGCTAGGGAGAGGACTTGAACCTCTGGGTAAAGGGCTTAAGCCTTTTGCATTTACCAAGCTCTGCCACGCTAGCGGCCCTTTTCTAGGGCATTGGTTATATGTTAATATCCATTATAGTAGTTTAGTTGAGTTCACTACTTGAGGGAGGGCGTGTTGGGTAATATTGGCCCTGCTTTCCCGGTCCTTTCGTACTAGGGAAGGCCTAGTCATAGATAGAAACCGACCTGGATTGCTCCGGTCTGAACTCAGATCACGTAGGACTGTTAATCGTTGAACAAACGAACCCTTAATAGCGGCTGCACCATTAGGATGTCCTGATCCAACATCGAGGTCGTAAACCTCCTTGTCGATATGGGCTCTTGAAGGAGATTGCGCTGTTATCCCTGGGGTAGCTTGGTTCATTACTCAGTTGTACTGGGTCTGATTACTATTAGCACATTGAGATGTCACTCTTAGTTAAGAGTTGTGGTCTTATTTTTTGGAGGATTTGTTTTTCTCCAAGGTCGCCCCAACCAAAAAATATGAGCCATTGTCTAGTAAGTTGTAGGCCCTAGTAGGCTTGGTTTAGTGTTGGTGATGGCCATTGATTTTTTAAGTTCCACAGGGTCTTCTCGTCTTATGGGTTCATTCCTGCTTTTGCACAGGAAGATCAATTTCACTGATTATCTACAGGAGACAGTTAAGACCTCGTTTAGCCATTCATACAAGTCCCGATTTATGAGACAATTGATTGCGCTACCTTCGCACGGTTAGGATACCGCGGCCGTTAAACGTTTCTGTCACTGGGCAGGCATCACCTTTAATACTTGGTTGGCTAAAGGCTATGTTTTTGGTAAACAGTCGGGTCTTGGGTTTGCCGAGTTCCTTTTGTAGATTTTAATCTTTCTAATATGCGCACCTGGGTTGGGTTAACAGTATGTTTAATATTTTGTCTTGTTAGAATTGAGGTATTAATTATGGTCTGTTAATAATTAAATGATGTAAGCTTGCGCTTAGGGAGGGAAATGTTCCAAGTTACTTATTTTAGCATAAGTTCTTCTATAGGGGATAGGTTAGCCTGTTAGTGGTAAGGGGAGTCATGTTGTTTTAGTTATTTTTTAAGAGGCGAGCTTTGACGCATTCTTTAATGATGGCTGCTTAAAGGCCTACAGTAAGGATGTGGGTGTGGTGTTTATCCCGCTAGGGGAGATTGTTTTTCTTTTTTAAAGGGGCTGTACCCCCTTTAAATTACTCTTGACCTTCTACATGGGGGTTTGGTTAGGTTTCCTTAGAGGGAGGTCTAGAGAGAACTTAAATTCGTTTCACAGGCAACCAGCTATCACCCAGCTCGGTTGGCTTTTCACCTCTACTAACGAGTCATCCCACTCTTTTGCGACAGAGACGGGTTCGCTCATGTATAGCTGCTCGTGAGTAGCTCGCTTGGGTTTCGGGGGGGGGCAAGCTTAAAATCCGTTTTGCTTGGTGGTTCTGGCTAAATCATGATGCAAAAGGTACAAGATTTTTGTCTTTGCTATTATATGCTTAGGTTTTTCATTATTATTTTCATCTTTCCCTTGCGGTACAGGGGCTCTATCGCTCCGGATGATGTCCTTTTCTATCGCCTATACTAGGTTTATTGAATGTTTTTAGTTAAGTGATGAAGTTAGTTTTTTTGGTTAATTAGATATGAAGGGTTGGGCTAGAGTTTGGCTTCAAGGCGATCTGGGGTGATGGCAGATATCTTTCAGGTGTAAGCTGAATGCTTTGGTGTTGTAGCTACGCCTTGGTATGCCTAAGTACACCTTCCGGTACACTTACCTTGTTACGACTTACCTCATCTTTACCTAGTAATGTAGTATTAATTTATTAAGGGGAATGTGGTTGTGGACGAGGGTGACGGGCGGTATGTACGTGTCCCAGGGCCAATTTAAATGGGGGCTCTCATTGTCCCTATTTACTGCTAAAATCCGCCTTCCGGGAATGGTTTCACACTCCCTTCCGTGTTTCCTAGTGTTAGGAAATGTAGCCCCATTGCTCCCGACTCATAAGCTATACCTTGACCTGTCTTGTTAGCGAAGTATGGTTATTGTGCCCACTGTTGTTCTTTCAAAAAGGGTGAGCTGGCGACGGCGGTATGTAGGCTGGCTTAGGGGCTAGAGTCGGTTGGGTAAATCGTGGGTTATCGATTATAGAACAGGCTCCTCTAGGTGGGTTTTGGGACACCGCCAAGTCCTTAGAGTTTTAAGCGTTTGTGCTCGTAATTTCTCAGGCGGATATCTTTGTATATGGGGAAGATATCAAGATTTAGGGCCAGGCATAGTGGGGGTATCTAATCCCAGTTTGGGTCCTGGCTTTCGTGGATCTAGTTTTGTCTAAGGATTTAAGATCTCTTTTAGGGGCGGCTTTAGTTGTAATCTGAGCTTATGACAGCTTGGTTACATTTTGATCTTAAATGTCAAGATACTGCATGTACCACTCTTTACGCCGTATTACCGTTAATTTGAGTCTCTTGTATGACCCGCGGGTGGCTGGCACAAGATTTACCAACTCTGGTTGCTATAACTAAGTCAAGCTTACACTTATTGCTTAATGTTAATTACTGCTGAATGCCCGTGGGGGTGTGGCTAAGCCAAGGCGTCTTGGGCTACTTTGATATGGGGTGTGCCCTGATACCTGCTCCTTTTTATCTTGACAAGAAGGCTAAGGGCATTTTACACTGGAATGCGGATACTTGCATGTATATATCTAGCAAGAACTAACGGTAAGGTTAGGACTAAGTCTTTTGTCCTCGGGGAGGTAGGGCTAACCATCTTAGCATCTTCAGTGCTATGCTTTTATTTAAGCTACGAGGACGTGAAAGGGGCTTGTGTTGTTTGTTGTTTGTTGTTTTGTTGTTTTGTTGTTTGTTGTTTGTTTGTTTGTTGTTTGTTGTTTGTTGTTTGTTGTTTGTTGTTTTGTTGTTTGTTGTTTGTTGTTTGTTTTTGTTGTAGGTGGGTTTTTTAATATTTGGTAAAAATATATATAATAAATATGTAAATAATAAGTGATGTGGTGTACAAAGTGGTGGAATTATTTTTAATGTAACTCCAGCGGCGGTGGAGTGTAAAAAGTGAAAAAATGTGTATAAGATAAGTAATAAAAGATGATGTTTACAATATAATGATGATGTATGGTTTGTTTGTAGGGTGTTCTTGTAGTTGAAGTTTACAACGATGGTTTTTTCAGGCCATAGATCTTGGAGAGAGGCCAAGCAGGAATTATTATGACTTATTTTGTTTTTTTTCTTGGGTGTAGGTTTTGTGTTGGGTGGGGTTGGCGGTTGCGTCTAATCCTTCGCCATATTATGGGGTGGTTGGTTTGGTGTTGGCATCTGTGATAGGATGTGGGTGGTTGTTGAGTTTGGGAGTTTCGTTTGTGTCTTTAGTGCTTTTTATGGTGTATTTAGGGGGGAATGTTAGTGGTGTTTGTATACTCTGTTTCTTTGGCAGCGGAGCCGTTTCCAGAGGCTTGGGGGGGATTGGGGAGTAGTGGGGGTATGGGGTTTGGGTTATTTTTGGTTGTTGTTGTTGGTGTGGTTGTAGGAGGTGTGGTTGAGTGTTTGAAAGGTTGGGTTAGTTACTGTTGATAAATGGAGGTATGTTTTTTGGTGCGGTTGGATTTTTAGTGGTGTGGCAATGTTTTATTCTTTTGGGGTTTGGGATGTTCTTGGTGGCGGGGTGAGGTTTGTTGTTGACGTTGTTCGTAGTTTTGGAGGTTGTGCGGGGGGTTGTCGCGTGGGGCTATTCGGGCAGTTTAGTGGGGGTTATCAGAAAATAGTTTAATTTAGAATACCAGCTTTGGGAGTTGGTGATAAAGGTTTAATTCCTTTTTTTCTGAGGTATGTTTTTGATGTATTATGTTTGTGATGGGTGACAAATGTAAGTGTTTGTTTATTTAATGAATTTTTTACTGGATTGTTTGATGATGTTTTGTGATGTATGATGTAAAAAAATTTTTGTTAAGTAACGAATTTGTTTTATTAATGTAGTTTGTCTAGAGTGGGAAAATGTGAAAATGTGATGATAAAAATTGTGATGGGTGGAAAATTATGGTTTTAGTCGGAAATTCCTAGTGTTTGTTAAAATCGCCCGGGGGGGGCGAAAATCGAAAAATCATATACCTATGCATGCATTATCCTGCCACACGGGAGTTAAGCTAGTCGGATCAAGTATGTGAGGGCTATCTAAAGTGCATCAGTGTTGAGATGATTCCCCGGATACGTCGACCCGTCCTCATTGAGTGATTCTCTGAAAGTGATAAAAAGGCCCGTGGACCATTGTAGCCCAGGTAAATAGATTGTAAGCTCCTGCTCTAACTACCATGGGGCAACCTGTGAAGGCTCCCGAAGGGAAGAGAGGGGAACCAGTAGACAAAAGGCAGAAAGATGTCGGGATTACGAGGCAAAGTGCCCCTGGACAGAGCTCGGTTGCATCTGTGAAAAACCAATATATATCCAACTACCAATTGATGACCCTGAAATAGGAACCCGAGGCGCAAAAAGAGCAAGTAGTGTCAGTGGTGTATGGTGGAAAGAATGGGCTTGAAGCTAGTATGAGGAGGTACTTCGTGCAAGGCGTTGCGGATTTCTCGTGCTGTGAACGATCAATAAATCCATCGGGTACTTTAGAAAGCTGTACCGGAACAAAGTTTCGTCGGAATAGTCCTGCTACCATTAAGGTCATTCCCTCCGGGAGGCCTCCGTGTCCAGGGAAAAGTCCCGTTAATGTATAGAATGGCATGTCATGGTTTTAGTACGGGCAGAGTGTAAATTCCGTTAATAAGTTACACGCGGATAGCGCTTGAAAGTAGGATGTGAAAAATGCGATTTGTGTCCAGGTGTATATTAATGTATTTAGGACATGGATATAATGTATAATGTGGTACGAGAATAGTATGCTAGAGTACATAGATCCCGGCAAAAAA